>JAQZBX010002208.1:44141-74293 GCA_029593785.1 Cabassous unicinctus
ACTGCTGGAAGATTTATTGGGATTGTGTTGAATCTGTAAATCAATTTCATTATAATTGACATCTTAATTATATTTAGTTTTCCAATCCATGAGCATTGTATGCCCTTCAATTTATTTAAGTTCTCTTTTGTTTTTGTTTTTAGCAATGTTTTGTAGTTTTCTGAATACAGGTCCTTCATGTGCTTCAATAAGTTTATTCCTAAATATTTGATTCTTTAATGTCCACTGTAATTGGAATTTTTTTTCTGAATTTCTCTGTGGGATGCTCGTTAGTATTGTATAGGAACATTGTTGATTTTTGCATATAAATTTTGCATCCTGCCACATTGCTGAATTTGCCCCTTAGTTCTAAAAGCTTTTTTGTCATTTTTTTCTAGATTTTCTAGTTATAGGGCATAAAATCAGCAAAGTTTTTATTTTTCCTTTACTATTGGATGCATTTTATTTCTTTTAACTTGACTAATTGCTCTGAGGCTTCTATTTTATATTGAATAAAAGTGGAGACAAAGGTCATCATTGACTTGTTCCCAATCTTAACCTGAAAACATTCACTATTTTTCTCTTGAGTTCAATGTTAGCTGTGGGTTTTTCCTATATACAATTGATCATGTTGAAAAAGTTTCCTTCTATTCACATATTTTGGAATATATTCATCAAGAAAGATGTTGTATTTTGTCAAATAGCTTTTCTACAGAAAATGAGGCAATCATGTGATTTTGATACTTCAATTTATTAATCTGGCTTGTTATACTGATTGATTTTTTAGTGGTGAAACATGCTTACATACCTGGGATAGAACCCACCTGACCATGGTGTATAATTCTTTTAATGTGATTTTGTCTTTGCTCTCCAAGTGTTTTCTTGAGTATTTTTGCGTCGATATTCATTAGAGAGAATGATCTGTAATATACTTTTTCATATATCTTTATCTTTGGTCTTAGGGTGATATTGGCTTCATAAAATGAGTTTGATAGTATTCCTTCCTGTTCAATTGTTTTTGAAGAATTTGATCAAGATTGGTATTAGATATTTTTTGAATTATACGTCCAGTTCAAATGTGAAGACATCTGGTCCTGGGCTTTTCATATTTGGGAGTGTTTTGATGATTTTTTCAATTTCATTACTTGTTATTGTTCTGTTGAGGTCTTTTATTTCTTCTAGGGTCAGTGTGGTTTGACTGTGTGTAGGAATTTGTCCATCTTGTATACATTGTCTAGTTTGTTGGCATACAGATGATACCAGTATACTTTTATGATCTCTTTTTCTGAAGGGTCAGTGGCACTGTCCTCCCACTGATTTCTGATTTTAATTACTTGCATCTTCTGTCTTTTTTCTATGCTAGTCTAGCTAACTGTCAATTTTGTTGATCTTTTCGAAGAACCAAGTTTTGGTCATGTTGATTAACTCTATTGGTTTTTTTGTTTTTTCTAATTTCATTTATATCTGCTCTTATCTTTATTATTCCTTTCCTTCTGCTTGCTTTGCAATTAGTTTGCTGCTCTTTCTCTAGTTCCTCCAGGTGTGCATTTATAGCTTCAATTTTAGCTCTTTCTTATGTACTAATACATCCATTAGTATTTCTTATAGATCCAATCTCTTGGTGACAAAGTCTTTCAGTTTTTGTCGGTTAAGATTTTCAACTTGCCCTCATTTTTGAAGGACAGTTTTTCTAGATAAAGTATCATTAGCTTACATTTTTCTCTTTCAGTACTTAAGTATATCATGCCACTGTCTTCTCACTTCAATGGTTTCTTGATGAGAAATCAGGTTTAAGTCTTACTTAGTTTTACTCTCCACTGTCTGAATTCCAAAATGATATTGCAATATTTAAAAAAATACTTACATCAGTACAATGCTAAACACAGAATTATATCTCAATCAGTTTAAAGAAATACAGTTTATCTTGAGGCAAATTCCCTTCTCGCTGTAGATCTCTGAAACTTACAAAATCATTTATCTGTTTCCAATACAAAAATGGATAGAAAAAGGATAAACATTTCCATTATTATAAGGAGAAACTGGGAGGGAAACATGAGTTATGGGTTCTCTACAGTTCAGTAAATCTGCAGGATGTGTGTCATTAGATATCCAGACTGAGGTTCATTCTTAAGATGATGGTTTCTTTTCCTCAAGGCCTTATAGGGACCCAGCCTTTCCACAGGCTTGCCCAATGGCCATTTTCTTGTTCCACTCTCATCAAGCATCTGAGTGTCTACCAAGCTCCAGACTGCACCCTCAAAGAGATTTGGGGTGATTGTCACAGTTTACCCAATCTTTGTGTTAGAATCTAATACCCCTAGTACAGTGAAGTGAAGACAACATCCTTACTAACTTTTGACGTAGAGGCTCAACCCTCTCAGAGCAATGAGTTGACCATCTGGTCTTCCCTAATCCATGGGGGACAGGTCCACACCTCTCAGATCAATGGGGTGCTGACCTTAACCACCTTAATCCTTGAGGAATTTGCTCCAAAGTATCTGTACTCAGAGGCAGCAAAACTCACTCTGAACATCTGGCGGGAAAACCCACCCTCTTAAATTGCTGGGTTAAACTCAACCTCTCTCTAAACATGGGTGGGGTTCCTCTCTTACCCCAAGGTGATGTCTTAATTTCAGATCTCAGCATCCATGGTTTTCCTCTTAAAGCTGTTTCTCCTTCAATCTCTCCTTTCCATGTCCCTTTTAGTCCAAGCTGAAAGTGGTTTTGTTCATACAGGTCTCTCAAAAAGCTTGTTGGTTTAGCATGCAAGAAGCAGGCATCCAAGCCATCAGACAATTAGACTTTCCACAAGTCTTTCTGAGATAACTGCATCTTCATTCCTGATTTACAAGTTCCAAGTTTAGTTAAGTCCTCAAATGGGGCACTATCATCTGGGGACTTGATTTCCAGAGGCTTGGAATTTCCAGAATCAGTTTCTGTTTTCTTTGTGCCTAACAGTTCAGCCCTCAGCTTATATCTCTTCTCTAGCATTTTGCTATAAACTGCAAGAAGAAGCAAAGCCACATTCTCTGAGTTT
The DNA here is from genome assembly GCA_029593785.1 of Cabassous unicinctus. Classification (NCBI taxonomy): domain Eukaryota; kingdom Metazoa; phylum Chordata; class Mammalia; order Cingulata; family Chlamyphoridae; genus Cabassous; species Cabassous unicinctus. Next base: position 47,158 of record JAQZBX010002208.1, read on the forward strand.
ACTTTGGAAAGTTCTTCAGCTAAATGCCCAGTCTTGCCATTTTGAAATTTCTGCCTTCCATAAAACACCAGGAGTTAATCTTGCTAACTTCTCTGCAACTTTATAATATGGATCATCCTTTCTCCAGTTTCCAATAACAGTTTCATCATTACTTCTAAGGCATCAGAAACAGTCTCATCAGCATTCATATTCCTATCAACAGACTCTTCAAAACACGTAGGTCTTTTCTACCAAGCATCTCACAATTCCTCCAAAAAAAAAAAATACCCCTTACCCATTTATAAAACCATTCAAGCATTTTGTTAATTGCAAAAGCAAGACCCTACTCCTGGTACCAAATTCTGTGTTAGTCAGCCAAAGGGGTGCTGATGCAAAATACCAGAAATCAGTTGGATTTTATAAGGGTTTTTATTTGGGGGATAAACTTACAGTTACCATGCCATATAGGATAAGTTACTTTCCTCTCCAAAGTCTGTTGCCGCTTGTTGGAGCAAGATGTATGCCAATATCTGCTAAGGGTTCAGGCTTCCTGGTTTCCTCTCTTCTTGGGTCTTGTTTCTCTTTGGGCTCAGCTGCCCTGCTCTCTCCAATAGGCCAGCTGTAGACTTTCAGGCAACTGGCTCTGTCTCTCTCTGATGGGCTTGATTCTCTCTGGGCTCATCTGCTCTGCTCTTCTGTGTGCTTACTTCCCAGGCTTCAGCTTAAAACTCCCTTGTGTCCTCCTTCTCTGTGTCTTTATGTCCCCAGGACCCACATCAAACTCCAGCATAAAAACTCCAACTAACTCCTCTGCTCTGCCATGTAGTTTTATCTTTGGGTCTCTGCCCACCAAGGTGGAAGGGACTCAACGTCCTACTGACATGGCCCAATCAAAGCCCTAACCATAATTTAATTACACCCAGGTACAGACCACTTTACAAACATCATCCAATATCTATATCTGGAATTTGTAAACAATGCTAAACTGCCTCACTGAAGTTACCTTAGTTGTGATGTATCTCTTTAACTCAGGCATTTGCCATTTTGAAGAGTAGGTGTCTCAGTATAAGTCTATTCAGACTTATTCTATTTATAGTATGTTGTTCTTCTTGATATTGATATTAATGTTTTTAATAAGGGCTGGAAATTTTTGGTGTATTATTTCTTTAAATATTTTTGCTGCTCTTTTTCCACTCTCTTCCCGTTCAGGGATCCCAATTACATGCATGTTTGTCTGTTTTGTGCTATCATTCAATTCCTTGAGAACTTGTTCAATTTTTTTCCATTCTTATTTATTTCTGTTCCTTTGTCTTTTCAACTTCAGAATCTATGTTTTTTAAATCACTAATTCTGTCCTCCAATAATTTAAATATGCTGTTTATGCCTCCAGTGTATTTCAATGTCATCTATTGTGTTTTTCATTCCTATAATCAATGATACTTTTCTTTGCAGGCTTTCTGTAAATTGCTTTTTATGCTCACCCAGTGTCTTCTTGATATCCTTATTTCTTTAGACATCATTTATTTTAAATCCTTGAAATAATTTAGATTTGTGTGAACATCATTAATTGTCTTAAATCCTGTGTCTAATCAAGATTCTTGATTTGTTCCTTTGGATGGGCCATCTCTTCATATTTCTTAGTATGGGTTATAATTTCTTTTTTTCTTTTTCATCTCTCCACCCCTAATCCTTCCTTGATGATTACACTCTTCTGGTCTGCAGATCCCCATAGCATCTCCCTCAGTCAGCTTCTTCCCTTTCCCCACCATTTTATACATGTGATGCACTCTGGCTGACCTACTCTGAACCCATCTTCTCCCAGATTCCCAGGACCCATTCTTTTTTAAATTTTTACAATTATATATTTTTTATTTTTAAAGAAGCTTTAGATTACATAAATTTTATGTAAAAATATAAGGGATTCCTATATGCCCCACTCGCTCCCTCTCCCACACTTTTCCACATAAACAACATCCTTCATTTGTGTGGTACATTTGTTAGAATTGATGAACCCATATTGAAGCATTACTAATAACCATGAAATGCAGATTATATTATAGTTTACACTTTGTCCCACACAATTTTGTAAGTTGTGACAAAATATACTATGGCCTATATCCATCATTGCAATGTCAGGCAGGACAAATTGAATGTCCCCAAAATGCTCTATATTACATCTGTTCTTCCCTCTACCATCCCTCAAATCCTCTGGTGGCCACTGCCTTTAAATCTGTAATAAGAGTTCTTCCATCATTCTTGATGATAACATACAGAAAATCAAAAATAGAAAGAATGTTCTCAGCATAATAAAGAACATATAAAAAAAAACATAAAGGTAACATTATCTCAATGGAGAAAGACTGAAAGTTTCCTCCTAATTTCAAGTTTAAGACAAGCATACCTTCTGCCACAACTTTTATTCAACATTGTACTGAAGGTTCTATCCAGAGCAATTAAACATGAAAAAAGAAATAAAGTGCATCCAAATTGGAAAGGAAGAAGCAAATGTTTTGCTATTTCCAGAGGATATGACACAATACATGGAAAATCTTGATAAATCCCAGATGGAAAATAATAGAGTTAATGAACAAATTCAGCAAGGTAGTAGGGTAAATGATCAACTGGCAGAAATCGGTGGTGTTTCTATACAATAGTAATGAAAAATCCCAAAAGGAAATAAAGAAAAATATATTTTCAATAGCCAACAATAAAGTCTAGCATCTAGGAAAGGTCTAACCAAGTATGTAAAGGAATTTTACATGGAAATCTGTAAAAAAATATGGCTAGAAGAAATAAAAGAACATAGAATAAATGGAAGCATATTCCATGTTTATGGATTGGAAGACTAAATTAGGTAGACTCTACCAACGGCAATTGTTAGATTCAATCGAATCCCAATTAATGTTTGAACAGCCTTCTTTTCAGAAATAGATAAGCCAATCAAGAATTCATATGGCTTGGTATGGAACCCCAAATAGCCAAAACCATCATCAAAAAGAAAAACACATTTGGAGAACTCACACTTCCAGATCTTAAAACTTCATAAAGCTACAGTAAATGAAACAGTGTGGTACTGGCATGAACACAAGCATATAGGCCCATGGAGTAGAATTGAAACTACAGAAATAAACCTTCACATCAATGGCCAATCAATTTCTTAATTTAAAAGTTTATTTTTTATCAATGTTACAAGATACTCAGTTAACACAAGATAACAACAAAATTAAAAAAAAAAACACTGATTTGGTCTGTGGTTACACTATCCCCCCATTTTTGTTCATACTTCAATCTTTAGGGATTTGTGATGACATCAACACCGACTACTTCAAACTGAGAAGGGACATAAATATTATGGGGTAGTGGATTGGAATTATTTCACTTTTATTTGAAGAAACTCCTTGCTTTTGGGTTAGGGCTGATCTATAATCATCATTTTGTTAGTTGTCTAGGAAAAGCCCAAAGAACTAGAGAATAGGCATTGGCTGCATATCTGCTGAGTTTCAGGGCTCAACAGGCATATAAAGGACCTAAAGAGTTTATGTCCCTGAAAAATATAATTAACAGGTAAATTGAAAATTATATGTTCAGATAAAAGAAGTAGAAGAATCATGGTTAGGGGAATTATGAATGAGTATAACTATGTTATATTGGGAAAATAGGTTTTCTTATATTCCCAGATAAGGCCCCTTGAGGGGTATTGATTTTGTGAGGTCCTATGGCTTGTCTATGGTGTCCAGATATCCCAAGGCTTCAGGAGCACTTTAGCTGATGCTTTATAAACTGTGGCAGTTTGTGAATTCTGGCTGAAACTTATATAAGCGTAACCTGTGAATGACCTCCCAACTCACTTTGAAATCTCTTAGATATAGAAACTTTATTTTATTTAATATTTCCCCCTTTTGGCCAAGGTCTTTCTCCATATGCATTGGTGAATAACAATTGTTAATAATCCCTCAGAGCCAGGGAGGCTTATCACTGGGAGTCATAGCCACATCTGGGTGAATGTAGTGAGTGTTTATTTTCAGAGTCTGTGTTAGAGAGAGGCCACATTTGAGAAACAAGGTGGTTTGCATGAGGCAACTCTTAGGCATTAATTATACTAAGGCTTAGTTTCATTATTATGGAAATATGTTTCTTAAGTGTAAGCCTTAAGATCAAAAGCTTGACTTAATGGCCTTTTTTTTTTTTTTATTATTAGGCAACACATATGTACTCCAGAGCTTTTTGTTGTCTTATTTGAGAAATTAGCAGGACATCACTTGAGGAAAATTTAATTATTTTTTCCTTTCTCACAACTTTGTTCTTTTTTTTTTAATTTTAATTTTTTATATTTTAGAAGACGCTTAGATTACATAAATATTACACAAAAATTACAGGGATTCCCAGGTTCCCCACCTCCCACACCTCCCATAATATCACACAAAAACATTTTTCATTAGTGTAGCACATCACCTGCAATGGATATACACATCATGGGACTTTCCCACTAAGCATGGACCATAGTTCACATTGTAGACCGCACTCTCTCCCACACAGTTCTGCATGGTATATGCTGAAGTAAAATGGCCAATATCTGTCATTGTAATGTCACTCAGGATAATCCCAAAGTCCTGAAAAAGCACCTGTATTACAACTGCTTTTCCCTTCCCTGCCCCCAAAGCATCCAGTGGCCACTGGCTCCACCTCACTGTTGTAATTTCTTCCATTGCTTGAATCAAAATATGTCTACAACAGAATACCATTAAGTCCACTCTAGTCCATAGCTCTTCTCCCAATCCTGAGGAGTTTGGGATGGTGGTGTCCATTCCATTTCCATGTGAGAGGGGGCTTATATCCCATGGATACAGTGGATGGGATTATCCTGCCTGCAGCTGCAGGCTGTCTCCTTTCCCTGGGATGGGCTGCTGTCCATCATCATCTCCTCACCAGGTGACTTGGGTGAGTCCATTGAGCTGTAGAGTAGGATTTGCAGCTCCACTGAGATTCCAGGCACAGCTGGCACATGGGCAGGCCAGAGGCTCCAGTCTCTGGAAGTACACCTACAAATTCCAGCATCACATATAGGTTCGAATAGAAGGGACTGATGGACCATGTGCAGGGAGGAATTATTTGAGTCCAACTCTGTCACTCTCAGGAGTACAGATTCCAAAGTAGAGCCCACTGATAAGGCATCAATCTCTTCTTTAGGACCTGGGTATTTTCAGAGCCCTCAGGAGCCCCTCTGTGTGGGGTGATATCCACTTTGGTGTTCTATGAGATCCTACTGAGGTGTGCATAAGCGTTACCTCTGGGATGACCTCTTGACTGTCTTTGAAGTCTCTTAGCCACATGAACTCACTTGTCTTTACCTTTTCCCCATTTTATTCAAGGTCTTTTTCCAGTTGTGTTGCCAATTGGCACTTGGTATTAATCCCTCATTGCCAGGGAGGTACATCCCTGGGAATCATGTCTGATGCTGGGTGCGGGGGTGCGGGGGGGGAGGTAATGCATTCATATGCTGAGTTTGGCTCAGACAGAGGCCACATTTCAGCAACAAGGAGGCTCTCAGGTGGCAACCCTTAGGCATCCCATAACAGTAGGCTAAGTTTCAATTACAAAAGCAAAGACTCATAAGGCTAGTCATCAATAGGAAAATTTAATATTTTGTTAGCTCGTGTGTGATCTTCTATCTGGAAAACATACCTATGGCAACAAGGATACATTTATATCCCATAGAAATATCTACCTATATAACTTTCAAGATGTTGAAAAGCCACTGTCTATCAGAACACCTGGCAATATCCGATCTTTACTTTCTTACCATGATTATATTAATTGGGAGGTAGGGCATAAATTATATGCTTGCTGTGTTTCTCATGTAAAGTTCTTATTCCTCTCCTTTTTTCTGAAGATGCGGCTTTGACCTTCAGTGGGTAACATGTACTTAGAGAGAAACCTCAGAGTAACACAGTATAGCTGACAAGGAAATTTGTTTGTTTCTGTGGTGTATAACATTTTTCTAAGAATAACATATGCAACATTCCCATAACATCCTCCATTTTTTTTACACTTGACATTGGTTTAGTACCTTTGTTACAATTGATGCAAGAAAGGTAAAATTTTTACTATGGTCCATATTTTGCTTTGGATGCATTTTCCCTTATACCACATCCCTCTCAGTTCCCTGTACAAGTGATGTACATTTGTTATAGATACTGAAAGAACATTCCTATATTTGTGCCATTAACCACAAACCTCTACCACCACAAGGTTCACTGTGTTATGGAATCCCAGGTTTGATCCTCTGGCTTTGTAGCATCATATACATCCCGAAGTTTCCCCTTTAATCACATCCACTTACTTCAGCACTGTTAATCACAATCCCAGTGTTGTGCTCCCATCACTTCTTTCCATTTCCAAACTATTACAATCAACCTAATTATAAAATCTGCACAGATTAAGCATTGGCTCCCCATTTTATACTCACATTCTTTCTCCTGGTGATCTATCTTCAAGGTTATGCTTCAATGAATTTATCTTTCTTTTTGTTGAGTTATAGGAAATTTTTATATATGCTGGATATTAAACCCTTATTGGCTATAAGGTTTCCAAAAATTATTTTGAATTGAGTACACTGGCTTTTCACTTTCTTGCTTTCTTGACAAACTCCTTTGAAATACAATGTTTTTTTGTTTTTTTTTAATTTTGAGTAGGTCATATTTATCTAATTTTTCTTTTATTGCTTGTGCTTTGTGTGTAAAGTTTATGAACCCATTACCAAGCACAAGATTTCAGAGATGCTTCCCTACAATTTCTTTTAGAAGTTTTATGGTCCAATCTCTTATATTTAGATCTTTGATTCATTTTGAGTTAATTTTTGAATAATTTGTGACATGGGAGTCCTCTTTGCTTTTTTAGATATGGATATCTAGTTCTCCCAGCACCATTTGATGAAGAGACTATTTTGTACCAGTTCAGTGTACTTGGTAGCCTTGTGAAATATCAGTTGGCCATAGTTGTCTGGGTTTGTTTCTGTACCCTCAACACCATTCATTTGTTCAGTATATTTATCTTTGTGTCAATACTATTGCAGTTTTGACCACTGTAGCTTTGTAATATGATTTAAAATCAGGATGTATGAGTCCTCCAACTCCATTCTTATTTTCAAGAATGTTGGGCTGTTTGGGACCCTTTATCCTTCCAAATAAATTTGATTATAAGATTTTCCATTTCTGCGAAAGGTTGTTGGAATTTACATTTGGTTTGCATTGGATCTGTAAATCAATTTGGATAGAATTTACATATTAATGATATTTAGTTTTTCATCCATGAACACCGAATGACCTTCCATTTATTTAGGTTTTCTTAGATTTCCTTTTGCATTGTTGTGTAATTTTCTGCATCAATAGAGATGATCATGTAGGTTTTCTCCTTCAGTTTGTTATTATGGGGTATTACAATACTTGATTTTCTTCTGTTGAACCATGCTTGCATACCTGGTTTAAAACACTTAATGATGGTGTATATTCATTTAATATGTTGTTGGATACAATTTCCAAGTATGTTCTTGAGAATATTTGCACCAGTGTTCATTAGTGAGGTTGGTCTGTAAATTTCTTTTCTTGTAACAACTTTATCTGTCTCTTGTATTAGTGTGGTGTTGTCTTCATACAATGCATTATGTAATATTCCTTCCTATTCAATATTTTTTAAGAGGTGCTGGGGACTGAACCTGGAACCTCATACATATGAATCAAGTGCTCCACCATTGATCTACACCTGCACCCTTTCTTTAATTTTTTGAGAGTTTGAGCAAGATTGATATTTTTCTTCTTTGAACAAATTAATTTTATTGATGCATATTAATAAAGCATACAATTTATCAAAGTTGTGCAATAAATGGTATTTGGTATAGTCACATAGTTGTGTTTAAATCACTTCAATCATTATTAAAGCATTTTCATTATTTCAATATTAATAACCTAAAAACAGACAAACAAGAAAATTTCTCACCTCTCAATCTCTCTGTTTCCCCTGATAAAATAGCTGATATTTCTGGCTATTCTTGCACAATTATTTATTTGTTTGTTAAGCAGTTCTATTGAGATATATTCACATATGATTTGACCTATCCAAAGTGTATAATTAGTGGGTTTTTTTTAAACTTTTAAAATGTCCTTTGTTGTAAATTGTAAAATAAATAGAAAAATATTTTGAAAGAAATTACAAATTTTAAAAGAAAGGTCAAGGTCAAAAAAATATAATAGAAAATATAATAGGAAATAGTTACAATGTAATTCTAATTTTTATATTACATTTCTAAATTTTGGACATAATAATCTCTAAGAATGAAATAAATTATTGGTTTAGTTATTTAATTTGTATTTATGCCATAATTCATTCTAAATAATCAAATTCCTATTTGGAAATTGTTCATATATTGAAATGAATTACAGCAGATAACAATTTGCAAACTCATAATTTTATGAGGCAGAAAAACTCAAAATCTTGTTCAACAGTAGCATGCTAAATCATTATTGAGCCACACAGATTGTGTTAAAGAGTGTGAATAAGAAAGTGTTAAAGGTAAAAGAATTATCCAAAAATATATCTCTTCTCCAGTCCTCCTCAATTAAAAGCAAGTGTTTAGTTTGTATGAAAAAAATTACAGAATATACAGGAATAATTTGCCAGTTGCACTGAGTAACTATTGTTCATATATTATAATGCTGTTATTTTACATTTATCCGGTCTACTCCAGTTCTTTTTTGGTTACTATTTGCATGGAATACCTTTTTCCAAACTTTCACTTTTAACCTAGTTGTGTCCTTACATGTGAGGTGGGTCTCTTGTAGACAACACATAGAAGACTTACATTTTTCAAATCCATTCAATCAGTCTATATCTTTGAATTGGGGAGTTCAATCATTAACATTCAATGTTGTTAATGTAAAGGCATTATTTACTTCATCCATTTTGTCCTTCAACTCTCTGTTGTCATATCTTTCTATTGTCTGTCTTCTTATCCTTTAGTTTATTCTTCCTAATTATCTTCATTCCTAAATACTTCTCCAAATCTCTCACCCTTGTGTTTTCCTTTCAGGCTGCAGTACCCCCTTTAGTGTCTCTTGCAAATCTGGCCCTTTGGTAACATATTTTATCAGTTTCTGTTTGTCTCTGAAGATTTTGAACTCCTCCTCATTTTTGAAGGACAGCTTTGCTGGATACAAAATTCTTGCCTGGCAGTTTTTCTCTTTCAGTACCTTAAATACCTCATACAACTTTCTTCTCTCCTCCATGGTTTCTGATGAGAGGTCAACACTTAATCTTATTGAGTTTTCCTTGGATGTGATACATTGCTTTTCTCTTGCTGCTTTCAGAATCCTCTCTTTATTTCTGATATTTGTCATTCTGAATAGTAGGTGTCTTGGGGTAGGTCTATTCAAATTTATTTTGTTTGGGGTACATTGTCTTTCTTGGATATTGATATTTATGTCCGTCATAAGGGTTGGTAAGTCTTCAGTCATTTTCTGAAATATTCTTTGTGCCCCTTGTCCATTCTCTTCTCCTGCTGGGACACCAATAATGCGAATGTTTGTGCATTTTGCATTGCCATTCAATTCCCTGATACAGTGTTCCATTTTTTCCCATTCTCTTCTCTTTCTGTTTTCCTGTCTTTCCCAGTTCAGATTCTGTCTTCAAAATCACTAATTCTGTCTTCATGTAATTTAAATCTGCTCTTATGTGCCTCTAATGTATTTTCAATCTCATCCATCAATCTTTCATTCCCATAAGGTCTGTTACTTTTCTTTGCAGGCTTTTAAATTGTTCTTTATGGTCTTTCAGTGTCTTCTTAATATCCTTTATTTCTTTATTCATATTTTTTCTGAAGTTCTTTGAAGTGATTTAGAAAACTTGTGTGATTATCCCTGATTAATTGTATTAAATCCAGTATCTCTTCAGGATATTTGGTTTGTTCTTTTGGCTGGGCCATCTCTTCCTGTTTCCTATTATGGCTTGTAAGTTTTTGCTGATGTTTAGGCATCTGAATATGTTGATGAATTTACTGTGGTGGCCAATTTCTCTCTTGCTTTTTAAATTTTTTTCATAGTTCTTTTTTTATATTTGGCTCAACTTATTCTCAGTCTTTAAAATTGACCAGCATGTTTTCAAAATCAGGCCACGGGCTCACTAGTGGGGAACAGAGCTTCTCCCAGGGGTTGGATACAGAGAGTGTGAACAGTTTTGTCCATGCAATTTCCAGACCAGCCAACAGATGATGATAATCAGCACACTTTGCCACAGAAATGTTTCAGTCTTGGCTTTCAGGTGTTCCTGTTTTGAATCTCCAGATTAGAGATTCAAAGTGGTCTCTGCTGGCCGAATTCAATGAGGAAAAGCAACATGACCTACCCTCCCTTTTCACTTTAAACAGCTGACAGGGAGGGAGATATCTCTTCCCCTCTCAGTTGGCTGCAGGGAGCCAGGTGTTTTACCCCAGGTTATTATCTTGTGGTGGGGGAGGTTAGCCCTTCCCAGCCACGATGGGGGCTTGGTAACTCACATTTGTTGTTTCATCTTCTTTGTCTCTCTGTCCCTCAACCTCCTGGGAGTTGTATAGCACTGTCCTGGTCTGCTAAACCCCAAAGCAGCTCCCTCAGACAGTTTGGCTCTTTCTCCATTGTTTTTGTGAGAGCATTCAGCTCTGCCTGCTAGTCCATCATGATGTTCACACAATCCTAGTCAATATTTTTCTTTTAGGAATGATATTTAAAATTCATCTTTGAAGGATTTTGGCCTTGGGCATTTTTCTGTTGGAATTTTTTAATGGGTGATTCAATAGCATTAATTGTGATTGGTATGTTGAAGCCTTCTCTTTCCTCTTTAGTCAGTGGAGGTTGTTCATGTGTTTCTAGGAATTTGTCCCTTCCATCTAAGTTGCCTAATTTGTTAGCATACATTTGTTCATAGCATCCTCTTATGATCGTTTTTATTTGTGTGGGGTAGGTGGTGATGACCACTCTCTTGTTTCTGAATTTATTTATTTATATCTTCTCACTTTTTTCTTTGTTTTTCTAGCTATGGGTTTGTCAATTTCATTAATCTCAGAAAACTACATTTTGTTTTAATTCATTCACTATTATTTTTTGTTCTCAATTTCATTGTTTTTTTCTCTAATACTTATTGTTTTTACCTTTTGCTTGCATTGGGGTTAGTTTGGTGTTCTTTTTCTAGTTCCTTCAGGCTTGTAGTTAACTCTTTGATTTTAGCACTGCTTTACTTTTCTTTTTCTAAAATTATTTTAAAAACAGTTCTCAATTACATAAAAATTACATAAAAATTATAGAGGATTCCCATATATGCCACCCCTTTCCCCTCTCACATTTTCTGCTATTAATAAAATATTACATAAATGTTGTATAATTGTTACAATTGAACAAATATTGAAGCATTGCTAATAAACATATCGTATAGTTTATGTTAAGGTTTACACTTTGCACTGCATAATTTTAAAGGTTTTGGAAAAATGTATAATGGCCTGTATCCATCTTCCGATATCATTCAGAGCTATTCCAATGCACTAAAAATCCCTATATTGCACATATTCTTCTCATCTCCTCGCCTAAGAACATCTGGTAACCACTATCTTTATGTCAATAACACAAGTTCTTCTGTTAATACAATAATAAATCTACTTTGGTCCATGGTTGCATCCCCACCTTATGTTTGTTCATGCCTTAATATTGAGAATATTGGAATGGTGATACCTGCTCTGCTTCAGATTGAGAGGGGGCTTAAATCTTATGCGGCATACTGAAGGAACACTTTTTCCTTCCATTATGGATGCTCTGATTTTTGGGATGGGGTTCTCTATCATCATCATTTGGCCAGTTTTCCTGGGTGAGTTCAATGAACTGGAGAGTAGATGTTGGCTGCAACTCTGCTGCGATTCAGGCCTCAACTGGCAAATGAACAGACCAGAGATTTTAGTCTCTGGGATATATATATAATGTGTATAGTGCTAATTATAGGTTCAAATAACAGGGGTAAATGAATCATGTGTAGGGTAATTATAAATTAGCCTAACTCTCTTACACTGGGGAAATAGGTTATTCCTTATTCCAAGGTAAGGCCCACTGATGAGGAATTGATTTCATGGGGTTGTTTGCCTTGCTTAAAGTGTCCAGATGTCTCTAGAGCCCTCAGGAGCACCTGGATTTGTGGCTTTGTTTACTGTGGCAGTTAGTGAGATCCACCTGAGGTCTGCATAAATGTAACCTCTGGAATGAACTCCTGACTCACTTTGAAATCTCATAGCTGTAAAAACTCTTTTCTATTTAATTTTCCCCTCTTTTGTCAATGTCTTATTTCAAATGCATTGCTGGTTGTTCCTTGGTAATAATCCATTTGTGCTAGGTGGGCTCATCACTGGGGTAAGGTTGTGAGTTTATTTTCTGAGTTTGGCTCAGAGAGATGCCACATTTGAATGACAAGGATATTTACAGGAGGTAACTCTCAGGCAATAGATATTATTAGGCTAAGTTTAAATTATACAAGTATAAAGTTCATAAGTAGAAGCATTAGTAGGGAGGACTTTACTTCGCTCATCATAAGGTCTTTTAAATTCATCCATGTCACATGTGTCAAGACTTCATTACTTCTTACAGCTAAGTAATATTACATTATATATATATATATACACACACTATATTTTGTTTATCCATTCATCAATTTATGGACACTTGGGTTGTTTCCAATTTTGAGCAGTTTTGAATATGCTGTGATGTACATTGGTGTCCAGTGTTCTTTTCCTTAATTTCAGTTCTTCTGGGTATATTCTTAGTAGTGGGATTGCCAGATCATATCATAATTCTATAATTAACTTTGTGAGGAACTGCCAAACCTACCTCCAACAGTGGCTGCAGCAGTCTACATTCCCACCAGCAGTAGATGAGTTCCTATTCCTCCACATTCTCTCTAAGGCTTATAGTTTTCTGTTTTATTTAATAGCAAATAGTCTAGTAAGTGTAAGATAATATCTCATTATAGTTTTGATTTGATTTTCCCTAATAGGTAGTGATATTAAGCATATTTTCATGTGCTTTTTAGTCAATTGCATTTCCTCTTTGGAAAAGTGCCTGTTAAAATTTCTTACCCAGTATGTAAGTGGGTTGTTTGTCTTTTAATTTTTGATATACAAGATTTCTTTATTTATGTTGGATATGAGGCCCTTATCACATAGGTCATTCCCAAATATTTTCACCCAATCAGTAGGCTGCCTTTTCATTTTCTTGACAAACTCCTGATAAGCACAAAATTTTTAAATCTGAGGAGGTTTCATTCATCTATTTTTTCTTTCATTCCTAGTCCTTTGGGTATGAATTTATGAAACCATTTCCTACTACCAGATCTTGTATATGATTCCTATATTATCTTCCAGGATCTTTATGGTCTTGGTTTTTATATTTAGGTCTTTGATCCATCTTGAGTTAATTTTTGTATAGGGTATGAGATGGTGATCTTCTTTCATTCTTTCGGATATGGATATCAAGTTCTCCAAGCAACATTTTTGTTGAATAGACTATTCTATCCCTGTTGAGTGGGGTTGTTGGCATTATCAGTGGGCCATATATGCATGGGTCTATATCTGAACTCTCTATTTTGTTCCCTTAGTCAGTGTGTCTATCTTTCTGCCAACACCATGCTGTTTTGTCCACTATAACTTTGCAGTATGCTTCAAAATCAGGTAGTATGATTTCTCCAATTTTCCTTTTCCTTTTCAAGATGTTTTTGGCTATTCCAGGCCACATACCCTGACAAATAAATTGAATAATTAGCTTTTCCAATTCAGTAAAAAATGCTGTTGGAACTTTCATTGGTATTGCATGAAATCTGTTTATTTATTTCTCTGGGATAGATATAGTAAAGATATTGAGTCTTCCAATCCATGAACATGGAATATTCATCCATTTATTTACGTCTTCTTTCATTTCCTTAACAGTGTTGTGTGGTTTTCTATGTACAGGTCCTTTACATACTTAGTTAAAGTGTATTCTGAGATATTGTATTCTTTTAGTGGCTATCATAAATGAATTTTTTTCTGATTTCTTCTACAGATTGCTCATTATTAGCATACCAAAATGCTACTGATATTTGCATGTTGATCTTATATTCCCCTACTTTCCTGAACTTATTTATCAGCTCCATAAGTTTTTTTGTAGATTATTAAGGAATTTTTAGGTATAGGATCATGTCATTTGCAAATAGTGAAAATATTACGTCTTCATTTCCAATTTGGAAGTTTTTTTTTTATTATTTTTCTTCTCTAAATGATCGAGCAAATAAATTTAATAAAATTCTAAATAAGAGTGGTGACTGTGGGCATCCTTGTCTTGTTCCAGATCTCTGAGAGAAAACCTGTAGCCTTTCAACATTGAAGATGATGTCAGCTGTGGGATTTTCATATTTGCCCTATATCATGTTGAGGAAGTTTCTTCTAATACTATTTTTGAAGTGTTTTATCAAAAAAAGTATTCTGTATTTTGTTGAATGCCCTTTCTGCATCAGTAGAGATTAGCATGTGATTTTTTCCCCTTCAATCTGTTTATGTGGTATGTGTGTTGCATTAATTGATTTTCTTATGTTGAAACATCCTTGCAAACCTGCGATAAAACCCACTTGATCATGGTGTATAATTCAATTGATATGTTGTTGGATTTGATTAGCAAGTAGTTTCTTGTAGTATTTAGCATCTAAGTTCATTAGAGAGATTGTTTTGTTGAATTCATTTCCTGTAGCATCTTTATGTGGCTTTGGAATAAGGGTGATGTTGGCATTGTAGAATGAGTTAGGTAATGTTAAATCCACTTCTATTTTTTTAGAAGATTTCGAGCATGATATCTGTTAGTTCTTTTTGGAATGATTGGTAGAATTCACCTGTGAAGTCATCTGGTCTTGGGCTTTTCTTTGTTGGGACGCTTTTGGTGACTAGTTCAATCTCAATACTTGGGATTGGTCTGCTGAGTTCTTCTATTTCTTCTTTCACCAATGTACATTGCGTCTTTCTAAAAATTTGTCTATATCACCTAAATTGTTCATATTGTTCGAAAAAGTAACTCTTATGATATTATTTCTGTGGGTTAATGTGAAGAGATCCTCTCTCTGATTTATTATTTTATTTATGTGCATCTTCTCTCTTTTTTTCTTTGATAATCTAGCTAAGGGTTTTCTGTTCTTATTCATCTTCTCCAAGATTCAGCTTTTGGCTTGGTTAATTCTTTCTAAACTTTCTTCTATTCTCAAGTTCATTTAATTCAGCTCTAATCTTTGCTATTTCCTTCCTGCTGCCTGGTTTGGGATTAGTTTATTGTTATATTTCTAGTTCCTCCAGTTGTGCAATTATATCTTTGATTTTAGCTCTTTCTGGTTTTTAAATGTAGGGATTTAGGGCTATACATTTCCCTCTCAGCACTGATATAGCTGCATCTCAAAAATTTTGATTTTGTTGCATTTTCATTTTCATTTGCTTTGAGGTATTTACTGAATTCTATGGCAATTTTCTCCTTGAGCTACTGATAGTTTAGGAGTTTTTTGTTTAACTCACACACATTTGTGCCTGTTGAATTTCTCCTTCCTTTATTGATTTGTTGCTTTATTTCATTGCGGTCAGAGAAAGGGCTTTGTATAATTGCTCTTTCTAAATTTATTGAGACTTTTTCTATGACCTAGCATGTGGTCTGTCCTGGAGAATGTTGCTAGAGCACACAACAAGAATGAGTATCCTGCTCCTTTTGAGTAGAATGCTCTACATAAGTCCATTGTGTCTTTTTTCACTAATGTAGTTTTCAAGGTCTCTCTTTGAACCTCTGTTGAGATGTTCTGTCTAATGGAGATAATGGTGTATTGAAGTCTTCCCACTATGACTGTTGAGGCATCCTTTTCTCCCCTCAATTTTGCCAGTGTTTGCCTCACGTATTTTGGAGCACCCTGTTAGATGCATAGATGTTTATGATTGTTCTTTCTTCTTCATAGATTGACCTTTTTAGTAATATATAATGTCTTTCTTTTTCTCTTCTAACAGTTTTGCATTCAAAGTCTACTTTGTCTGACAATATTATAGCTATCTCAGCTCTGTTTTGATCGCTGTTTGCTTGGAAAACCACTTCCACCCTTTCACTTGCAAGCTATTTGTGTCCTTGTTTCTAAGGTGAGTCTCTTATAAATAGCATATAGTTGGATTATATTTTTTTATCATTCTGTCAATCTGTGCCTCTTAATTGGGGAGTTTAGTCCATTAACATTTAGTGTTTGTATTGTAAAGGTTGTATTTACTTCAAGAATTTTTTCTTTAGGGTTTTATATGCCATACCATATGTTTTTCCCTTCATTTACCATTTCAGTTACCCTTATTAATAACTTTCATTTTTACTCTGTCCTCCAAACCACTCTCTCCTGTCTTTTCCTTTCAGCCTGTTGAATTCCCTTTAGTATTTATTGAAGGGAAGGTCTCTTTCTGACAAATTATCTCAATTTCTGTTTATATCTGAATATTTTAATCTCTCACTCATTATTTAAGAACAATTTTATTGGATACAGAGTTCTTAGCTGGCAGTTGTTCTGTTTCAGTACTTAAATGTGTCAAACCATTGCTTTTTTTCCTTCCATAATTTCAGATGAGAAATAAGCACTTAATCTTATTGCATATCCCTTGTATTTGATGTATTGCTTTTCACTTTCTGCTATCAGGATTCCCTCTTTATCTTTGGTATTTGGCAATCTGATTAGGATATATCTCTGAGAAGTTCTTCTAGAATTTATTCTGTTTGGAGTACACTGTCCTTCCTTGACATGTAGGTCTATGAACCTCATAAGAGTTGGGAAATTTTTCAGTCACTATTTTCTCAAACTTCCATTCTGCTCCTTTTCATTTCCCTTCTCTTCTCCTTCTGGGACACCCATAATGTGCATGTTTGTACATTACATGCTGTTATTCAATTCCTTGAGACCCTGCTCAATTATTTCCATTTTTTTCTCTATTTATTATTCTATCTGTGTAATTTTGTATGTTCTGTCTTTTAATTCACTAATATTTTCCTCAGCTTGTTCAAATCTGCTGGTGTGTTTCTGTTGTATGTTTCATTTCTTCTGTTGTGTCCTTCATTACCATAAGATCTGTTATTTTTCTATGTATATTTATAATTTCTTTTGTATGCACAACCAGTGTCTTCTTAATATCCATTATCTCTTCCTTCATTTCCTTGAGTTAATTTAGGTGATTTTAGTGAATGTCTTAGTTATCCCAAATACTGTGTTTCCTCTGTCTTTTTACTTTGTTCTTTTTATGCTCCCTATCTTCCTTTTTCTTAGTATGGCTTGTAATTTTTTGCTGATGTCTAGGCAACTGTTTATTTTGCTGAGTATACTATGTTAGTCAGTTTCTTTCTTGACTATTTTTTATTGTTGTTGTTTGGATTTGTTTTAGTGTTATTCTTTGACATTTGTTGTAGCTTATTTGATATTTTTAGAATTTTCTGTGTTTAACTGGTGTAAATCAGCCCAGGAACCCAGGAATGTGTCACAAATAGTCCAAAAAGTCAATTCCTCTACATTGGCCTTTATCAGTTCCCATGTCCATGATCCTTCCTGGATCTTGTACAGTGGTTCCCTGGTTCCAGTATCTGAGTACAGCTGATTCTTTTTTCCCAGTGATTGCCTGCACCTACCTATGACAGTAAGGCTTCCCTCACCAGCTACCCAGTCTCTTTCTCCTGTTCCCAGCAAGGCCCACCTGGCTGTCCTTGCCACATGCCCTGTGCTGCTACCACTTCTATACATACTCAGCAACGACCCTCTCACTGGTTGTTCATGTGCTACTCACACTGTGGACCAGCTGCATCCTTCCATGTCTTGCTGATTCCCCTTGCCAGTCTTCTGTGTGCCACTACCCCCATGGCCCCACCAGTTACCCCTGTACCCAAAAAGACCCCATTCCTGCACTTGTCTGCTGCTTGACCCATGGCTGTGCCATTTTCTCTCATGCCCACACTCACCAGCTGCCCATGCACCACTCACTCTGCAGCCCTGTCATTTTCCCCAATGCTCATCAAGTCCCCCACTCACAAGCCACCTGCATGCCTTTCATTTTTTTCCCCACCACTTCTTCATTCACAGGAAGACCGCCTGGTTTTTTTTCCCACTTCTGGAGGATAGCCAATTGATTTTTGACAGGGTGCCAAGTCTACCTAATGGTGGAGAATATTCTCCTCCACAAATTAAGCTGGAAAAGTCTACATGCAAAAAAATGAATGTACCCCTACCTCACACCATATACAAAAATTAACTAAAAAATTGATCAAAGATCTAAATATAAGCACTAAAAGTAAAATATTCCCAGAAGAAAATGTGAGGAACATTTCAGGACCTAGTGTTAGGCAATGTTTTCTTAGACTGTACAACAAGAGCATGAGCAATAAAAGATCTATTTATCTATCTATCTACCTATAAATGAGACTTCATGCAGTAAAAGAAAAATATGTAAATGAGACATAAAACTTAAAAAATTTTTGTATCAAAATGAAAATGAAAAAACCTATAGAATGGAAGAAAATATTTGGAAACCATGTATATGAGAAGGGTGCAATATCCACATTATAAACAAAATCCTACAATTCAACAACAAAAGGCATAGACATTATTTCAAAGGCTATATACAAATAGCCAATAAGCAAATGAAAAGATAGTCAACATTTTTAGTCATTTGGAAAATGCAACTCAAATCCAACATAAGGTACAATTTCATCCCCACTAAAAGGCTACTACTTAGGAAATGAAAAATATATGTTGGCAAGAATGTGGAAAAATTGAAGTCCTTGTATATTGTTGTTGGTATTGTAAAATGTTGGTATTGCAGCAATTGTGAAAAAGAGTTTGGCATTTCCTCATTAAGTTAAGTATAGAATTACCATATGACTCAGCAATACCATTCCTGGGTATATACCCAAAAGAATTTAAAACAAGGAATTGAACTGATATTTGCACAGCAATGTTTATAGCAGCATTATTCACAATTACCAAATTGTGGAAACAACCCAAATATCCATCGAAGTAAGACTGGATAAACAAATTGTGACATATATATACAATGGGATATTATTCAGTTGTAAAAATAAATGAAATACTATATTCCATAACATTGGTGAACCTTGAAGACATAATGTTGAGTGAAAAAAACCAGACACAATTAACAAATATTTTGTGATCTCACATATGCAAAGTCAACAGGTCAGAAATTAGCAACTAGAATACAGTTTACCAGGGATATGGTTGGGAGAGGGGAAATGAGAGTTGAGATGATGGATAGGTTTTGGTAATTGTTGGTGATGATGGAAGACAACATTATGAGTATATTCATCACCATCAAATTGTACACTTGAAAGTTACTGAAATGATTAATTTAATTTGTGTATATATATATATTTGTGTATATATATATATGCAAAATTTAAAGAAAATTAGACTTCAACATAAACAGTAAATCCTAATGTAATTTATGAACTATAGTTTAATACATAATTATAATAATATTGGTTTAAAACTTGCTAAAATGTACCACAGTATTACAAATTATTAGTAACAGTTAAAGCTGTTTATGTGCATTTAGGGTGGTATATGTGAACTCTATTCTTTCTCTAAGATTTTTCTGTAAAAAAATTATAAACTCTCAAGTCAGTGAACTCAGAGAAATGTATGAAGATTCTATATAAGGAGTCCAAGGAGACTGAATTAAGAAGTTAATACCAGGAAACGTGAAAGATGAAAAAGAATCTTTGCAAATATTTTGAGACTATTAATTGAATAGGTTTGAAAGGCAATTGGATCCTAAAAGCCAGACCAGGTTGCATGTGTACATCTTTACAAAAACTTCTCATTCTGCTACAAGAACCAGTAACAGAGCAGGTGTTCCATGTCTGGCAGTGGATACATATGCAACCTGGTCTGGCAGTAATGAATTAGGACATTATTATTCCCTCTTACAAGGGCACTGCAGAAGGGCATCTCAAAGACATTGATATTTTGAATAATGATCCAAACTAGGCTTTATATATTAAATTTCAGATATACATGCTATTACCCTGCATTTCCAGTAAGGAGAGTGGTTACCTTCATGGTTGAATAAAAGGTGATGAGAAAGGAGATAAACACAGAAAATCTCTAGGATTCTGAGGTGATTACATTAGGATTATTTTCAAAAATTTGTGTTCAACTGTAAGTGTGATTTAGAATATAATACATTTTTACTTTATGATTAAAAATGTAGAGCCAAAATCCCCTGCAAAATATGGATTAATTTTAGTGTTATTCTTTGTCCAACAAAGTCATCACATATACTTTAATATTTATTCATTCATTTGAGGTTACTGTAAAAAGCTTTGAAATATATTTGTCCCTGATTTCTATAATGTATTGACTATAATTTTATCAATATTAGTTCCCTGTGGGGAGTCCAACTCCTGCTTAAAATCTGAGTGTTTTCTTCATGCCTGACCACAGACAATTACAAAAGCTTTACCTGACATTCCACATAAGTAAAGCTGCCCTCCCAACAACAGAAGTCACCCAGCCTGTGTGTTGCAGTCTCTGAAAGAAGTGGCAGTCAAGGACTCAGGACCCCTGGCCAGGCTTGCTTTTGAGCACAGCTGCATTCCAATCCCAGGTGCCTCCATTAGGAGCCTCAGATCAGGGACCCCAAACCCAGGCCTCCTCAGGTGCCTCAGCTGAGGACTCCTTATTGGAGGGAGGAGGGGAGACCTTGACGGCACTCTCTCCTCTCCTTCTCAGTACTCGGTATAATAAACTCTTAGTCTATGGGTCCATAAAACTGCAGGAGCCTGTTGTCAGGTGCTCCCTCAGCAGTGAGTTGTTCCCATGTCTGTGCTGATCCATCTGTACCTCCCCTGGGGCAGCTTTCCACAGCATAATGAGACAAGGTTAAGTCCTTGTCTTTCCTGTTTACCCTCCTGGTTATATCATCACAGTAAGTGATTAAAAGCCCCAGTTGTTACTACCATTTTGGCTTTGAGTATTTAAATCAGCTTCTTATGACACCTGAACTCAGCTCTTACTAAAATTGGCACAGGGAGCAGGGTAACCAATTAAGCTCGCTGCTGTTCTGGAAAACCAGAAGATGCTGAGGGGCACCTATGGGGGGAGGGGGTAGAAGCCATGGGGCTCTGAAGGGGTGCTTGGCAGAAAGCATTGGCAGAAATTGAGATTGTGAATGAGAATAAGCATAAAGAAATCATTTTTAAGTGGCCACAAGTATGCTGAGACACTAAATGGGAAAGTGTGATATTTGAAGACATCTAATTAATATATTCAAAGAGATAAAGGATAATTTTGCATCTGCATTGTGCTATGAGAAATATATATTACAGACTAAAAGATAAAGTACTAGGGGTATATTATATGTGTGTACAGAATTTCTTTCCTCAGAAGCTCATTTTATATGTTTGAAGAAACCTTGAAGAATATTTCTCATAATATATATTTATAATTAAAAAATGTTGAAAATATGGACAAAATAAATGTTCATACAATTCCTGAGATAAAAATGAAATTGGTGATTAGATATTACATAAATAAAATCCACAGAAAAAATTTTCTGGAATAGAAAACTTAAGTTTTCTGATTAAGGTAGCATACTATATGCCAGGCAGTTTGATTAAAACACACACATAGAAATATTGAATATCAAGAAATGAATAAAACAAAATAACATATAATATCAAGAAAATAAAAGAAATAGAATTTGAAGACTATTAGATTTTTATCAGGAGCCTCTGAGACTTAGGATTCAATGGATCTAGATAGTCGAATATCTGGAGGTAATTAACTTTGACAGAAATTATACATGTGAATATAAACATAAATATAAATAAAACATGAAATATAAAGACATATTCACATGTACAAAGATTCAGAAAGGGTATATCAAATATTTGTAAGGCTATTACTTGAATATAAAATAAGTCAGTGATGCCTTAACTCAGGAAATAGCTAGGAAGAAAACTCAGGAAGGAACAACTAAATTTTGCAAAGAAATATGATGGTTCCCTCAATTATAAAAACATTGAAAATATAAGTTTATATTTCAGCCATTGGATGAATATGAACAAAGTTCAGATTTTTCCTAGGAATATTACATCTTTTACACAGAGATAAATAACACCTAAAACTTGCAAATTGTCTTGAGTTAAAGGGCAGAGTTGTTATATGCTCTCTTTTGAATGGGACAAACAAATCTCAAGTATTCCAACATTAATACATTAATACAGGTCTCTGTGCTACACCCATGTTGAGTACTCAATTCCATAGTTGTCTCTTAGTTCTAATCACTTTATTACTTTGAGCAGAAACATGCATATGAGTGAATTAAGGAGAGCAATTTACAAAGAATGTTTCTCTAAACCAAAACACTCAATATTTTCTTCCAGGGTGGCAGTATCTAGTACCATGGGAATATTTAAAAGCATATATAAAATATAAATTAAACTTCTTTGAAATTGTATTTTTTAAGATTCTTTTTTAACCAAAGAAAGCCCTCCTTGGGAACTCAAAATGTCTGTTGAACATTCTTCTTATAGCAGTCTTAATCTCTCTGTTCCGCAGACCATAGATGAGGGGGTTTATAAGTGGGGGAAGCATTGTGTATAACATGCCTGTCAGCAGATTGCTAAGAGATGCTTTATCTGCAATGGGACCTAAGACAGCGATAATTCCAGAAATTGTAAATATAAGTAGAATTGTCAACTGTGGAGTGCAGGTGGATAAGGCTTTATTATGGGCTTCCACAGAACGCATCCTATGCACCAATGAAAATATATTACTATATGACATAAATAATAAGGCAAAACATAATAAACCCAGACCTGCACTTATAGCCAGGAGAACAAACTCAGAAAACTGAACATCTGAAGATGAGATCCTCAAAATTTGAGGTATATCACAGAACTATTGATGGATCACATTCGACCCTGGAAAGGGAAACCTGAACATGGTGCCTGTGTGCAGAGAAGAATAGACCAACCCACTTGCCATGAGCCATGAGCTGCCTGTGTGCACAGACGTGGTGTGATGATGAGCCATAGTGCAGAGGGTGGCAAATGGCAACAGAGCGATCATAAGACATCACCACAAGGAAGGCCAGCTTTGTGGATCCAAAGAAGATAAACAGGAAAATCTGAGCAGCACATGCTGGGAGAGAAATCAATTTACTGCCTGTCAAAGAATTCACAATGCATTTGGGGATAATAACTGAAATGCAGCAAAGATCTATGAAGGATAAATTTCCTATAAAGAAACACATTTGAGAGTGTAGACGAGGGTCAGTCACAATAACAGTAACAATTACAAGATTCCCAGTCAATGCTCCCATATAAATCACTAAAAGGAGCAGAGCTTGCACAACTTGCAGCCCCTGGGAGTTTGAGATATCCATGAGGACAAATTCTGTGAAGATGGTGAGGTTGCTCATGTGCATTTTTTTTTTCATGTGCATTTTATATGCTGCAGTCAACCTGGGAGTCAGAGTATAAAATTATAAGGCAACATTAAAGAGCAAAATGAAACCAATCCACAATATCAGCAATTAATAAGCAAACACTGGGATCAAGGTAAGGCTTCTAACCTAGAAATGAGGATACAGGAAATCAAGAAATGACAGCCTTTAAAAATCAATAAATGCACAAATTTCTTTTTTTGTTTTCTACCCCAAGTCTGCTGCACTATAGTAACTACAACACTCATGATATAAGATAATCTAAGCAAATATAAATATTTCCTATGAGATTTAAAGTTGAACAACCTTTCAATCATTGAGCCCCTTTTACAGTATTTCTTAAATATACCTAAAACTAAGCCTGGACACATCCAATGATTGTATTCTTATTTTCTACAATATCAAATATTAAAGCAGACATGCCCTGTAAGAAAGTTTTTATATAGACCAGATGATTCTACCACTACTCAGCTGTTACTGAATCTCTTCATTTTGAAGGGAACAAGGATATCTTTATCTCCCCATCTATGGCAATATGACCTAGAAATTGCTTCTGTAACAAAGTTAATGAAGAGTTCTGAGGATTGTCTGAAATTTTATCCCAAATGAGACAAATTATTATTCTTCAACATTCTTTAATTTTAGGTGCTTTTAAGGAAATGTAGATGAATTCTTTCATTTCTCCTTTGTGACATTGCCCATAAAATTATATTTGATTTAGATGGGAGTATGTATCTCAAGTTCCATTGTTTTCATTCAAGTTAACTTTCTCACCTGCACACAGAATCTAAGAAAAGCATTACAGCTGACAATACTCCTACCCACATATCCTTTCACCACCCACCATGAATTCCAATATTTAATGAAGGGTTCACATTCTGGCCAAGTCTGTTTCCTCTATGCTTTTCTAGGTTGCAGAAATCTCCTCACTCATAAATAATTATGCTAACTATAATGTATTAAATTGTGCTTGTCTTGAAGCAGTTCAAAGCATAAAAAATCTTATTTCAACATTATATTTTATTGCTAAAACTAGTTATGTTGAAGTAGAATTTAAGTACTATTTAATTTTCATTTGTCAGAAACCTAGAATTAAGGATTTATATTTATACAAGTTTAGAATTTGTATTTTATTAATATATTCTTTATATAAAATCCCTTGTCTTTACAAATATATTTTCCAAATTTTGTGAAGATTTTTATATATAGTAATAAAATGTTGTATTGATTACTTTGGTTTTATCCAGATGAATTTCTAATTTGCTGCAAAATATTTTGTGCAAATTGCTTCTATTAGGTGGTTTCTTCTAATATTCTCAATTTCTAAAATACCTGAATCATGTTAAGCAGGTAACTTTTTAACTATGAAAACTTTGCTCAGTGGTTTAAGTAAATACAAATGACCTATGGTGCATGTTACTGAATTAACTCAGATGTACATCTTGCTTTTTAAAAATATTTTTAAATGTTTGCTTTATCAGAATCATATATTATCCCATGATTCATTAAAGTCTCCCTCCTACTGTTCATCTCTTCAGATTGCATCTTACTCCTTAGTCTATAGAAATTCTCAAGTTTAATTATGCTAAATTTACCACACAATCTCTTCTTCAAAATGCATCATGATGGTCAAATGAATAGATATGGTCACACCGAGATTTCAGAGTTTTCAACTATGCCTTATTATCTCAGGGATCTTTGGAAAGCATTTACTTCACAATTGTAAAATGTGGACAATAGCATAATGACTGAAATTGCTAAATTCTTATATATTTTTAAAAAGATGATATATAGTAATATATTAAAATGGATCAGAATAGAGCATGGCTGCTTCATAATACCCAGCAAATAAATATCAGAAATTGCTCATTGTAAAAACTACACTAGAAACCTTAATATTTCCCATGATGTTTTAACATTGATTTTTATTTACTTTGATAGATTTCCATGAAAAGCCATCTTAACTCTTTTTTTCCAGTATATTTCTTAACTCTCTTTTTAAATCTGGCTCAAGAAATATCTCATATTTGTTGCTTCCACAAGTTCAATATCAAGGGAATTTTGGTATCAACACACTTTTAATATTTTGAGTCAAACTGAGTATTCAAAATAGATCTTCCAGTACCATATTAAAAAATAACAATGTTAACAATTGAATCAGAAAAATCCAGCCTACCTTATGAGAAAAAATGTGTCATATGGGGAAGAAATAATTAAGTGTACAAATGATCTTGAGGCATAACATTGTTGTTTCAGAGAATTATTCATATATAATATCAAAGAAATAAATCAAATATAATATACAAATATACCTGAAAAGTGAGAGAAGATTATCTTCCATAACATGAATATATCTTTGAAATATTTAAAAGATTGATAACATCCATCATCCTGATTCTTCCTTCACTGAATAAAATCCCTTATCAGGTAGATACACTTTTAACAACCATTCTGCTTATGGATTCTTTATATACATCTTTTTCCTTTTGTAAGGACACTTATGGGTCATACCTCCCATGAGACTTGGTTAACTGCCAAACTCAATCTCAAGAGAACTAGCTTTCCTTAAACTCCTGCTTTATCAGAATCATAAAAATTCCTCCTGTATACCCTTGAGATAGTGGTGTTTCTCTGAAATAAAATTAGTAAATAATTTTTTGTTAAACTTAACAAACTAATAAGTTATTAAAGTTTCCCAATTCACAGGTGAATCAATATATTTTCAAATTATATTAGAATATAAATGTCATTTTTTAATATAGAAACAACATAAAATCTTGTTAACCCTAAACAAATACATTTTCTAACAATTGAGTACTAACATTATGGCATTAAGGAAAATCATATGCAGATTAAAAATTACTGAAAAAATATAAATCAATTTTGAACAGCTACTAAATTTAATAAAATGATATACTCTAGAATTGATTTTAGAAGGAAAATATGTAAAAAATTTAAAATAAAAAATTGGTTGTGTCACAGAGTGGGACTCACTCACCAAAAATGTGTTTTGAACAGATCTTTGTAGATAGGATGTGATCACTAAAATCAGGTTCCCTTCAGAATGTAAATTATTACCTCTAAGAAAAATTTCTTAAGGAAGGAGTCAATAGTCATTGTTCTGAAATTTTTTATTAATGACTGGCAATCTGGAGAGGAGTATAGCATGTGAGAGGCAAAGAAACTCTGTGGAAAATCTTGGAATTGAAGGCTCAAAAATAGATGTCTCTCTGTACCTCTACAGTTTATCACCAGAGTTATAAAATTCAGGCTGAAGCTTGGTGAGTAGTGATTAGAAGTCAAATCTATAGAAGCAGAAATCCCCTTTTACATTTTGACAACCTCTTTAATTTCTGAATTAATAGAACTGAACTGGATTCTCATATTAACTTTTTCATTTAAACTGTTGCAATATTTTCTTCGTTGAAGAATATGAAAAAAAATATGGTCTCATGCAATTATAAGGTTACAAAATGAGAGAAGTATATTCACAGCACTTTCAGAAAATTGTCATATTCTTTGATGCTACACCAAAAGTAAATAAATGGTGGTTTCTTAAAGAAGGCTTACAATTTTAATTTGACATCATATTAACAAATTTTCATACTCTGTAAGATTTAA
>JAQZBX010002209.1:0-74082 GCA_029593785.1 Cabassous unicinctus
AATTATGGATTATAGTTTACATTGTAGTTTGAACTCTGTTCCACTCAATTCCGTAGTTTATGGCAGGATATATAATGGCCTGTATCTGTCATTGCAATGTCATACAGGACAATTCCAAGTCCCAAAAGTGCCCCCATATTACACCTCTTTTTCCTTCTCCCTGCTTTCACCATCTCCAGTGACCACTGTCTCCACATCGATGATATAATTTCTTCCATTGCTAGAATCACAAAAATCTATAGTAGAATACCAGTTAAGTCCATTCTAGTCCATATTTTATCCCTCAGTCTTGAGGATTCTGGGATGATGATGCCCACTCCACTTCTAATTTAGAGGGGGCTTCAATCTTGTATGGCTGATGGATGGGACTCTCTTGTTTTCAGTTTTAGACTCTCTCAGTTCCTTGGTATGGTTGTTGTCCATCTTCATATCCTTGTTAGTTGTGCTGAGTGAGTCCAATGAACTGGAGAGCAGAAGAATTGAAAGCAAGGACATGAATAGATATATGCACACCAAAGTTTATAGTGATATTATTTACTATTACCAAAAGTTAGAATCAACCCAAATGCCCATCAACAGATGAGTGTATAAACAAAAGATAGTATATACATACAATGGAATATTACTCAGCTGTAAGAATGTGTACAGTAATAAAACATGGGATAACATGAATGAATCTTGAGGACCTTAAGTTGAGTGAAGCAAGCCAGACATTGAAGGACAAATATTACATGATCTCTCTGAAATGAATTAAGCAAACTGAGTAGACTCGGAGAGCTAGAGTCTGGAAGATAGGTTTACAGGAAATAAAAAGGAAAAAGGAAATTGTGAGTCAACACCCATATGGGTGAAATCTATGATAAGGTGGAATTGAGTAGTTAAACATTGAAGGGATATGACAGAGGTGTAGTGATACTATTGGATTGGGTGGTGCAAGTTTGACAGAGGGGTAGGTTGAGGAGGGTGGTTTCGATGGTCTATAGAACTGGAGGAGGGTTGGGGAAGGAAGCAAATGAACACTGGGGATTAGTGTATATGTGGTTGAAACTACAATTTTGGGAAAGCTCTTTTAGAAATATGACAAGGAAGGATTATTGGTTTAGGGTGTTGCATGGAGGGACATTCAGGACAGGCTACATCTGGGGTAGTCTTCTAGAGAATGTTAAAGTGATCATTTTGTCATAGTGTGTTTTACCAGTGTGTGGGCACCCACACAATGAGCAGGAAGGTGTTGGACTTCCATCCTGGGGAGGCCTGATATATTCTCAAACAGAGGGGTGGGTGTCTCTCAAGAGCATGGGTGGTTTCTAATAGGGGAGGACAGATCAGTGTGTCAAGCCCTCAGTGTTGTTGCAAATAACTATGAATCATGTCTTTCAAAGAATGAAACCTGGTGGTTGTCATGGGCCCTGAGGGGAAGGGGAAGGAACAATAGAATATATGGAAGGAAGGTATTTAGAGGGCAATGGAAGTGTTCTGCATGATCTTGCAATGTCGGATACAAACCATGTTAAATTTCAGAAAAAATTTATAAAAGTGTATGGTCTAAAATGTAAACCATAATGTAAACCATTGACCATGGTTAATAGCTATATTTCAATTTTTGTACGTTCAGTTGTAACAAATGTACCATCCACACATAAAAAGGTTATGAATATGGGAAGGAGGAAAATGGGGAGGATGCTGGTTGTATGGGAGTCCCTTATATTCTGTCTGTGACTTTAATGTGAACTAAAACTTCTTTGAAGACAAAACAAAAAAGTAATCCATTGGGGAAGAAATCGAAGAAAATGCCACTGTACATACAGGGCAACAAATATTACAGTGATGAAAGGCAAAATATCAAAAAAATTTAAATATTTTTCATTATTTTTTAATACCCCAATTTTAAAAATTTTAATTGAGTTTTAGTTTTTCTAAATTATTATGTACTTTATTTTTTATTTATAAACTACCATTATTATTTAATTTTCCTATTAATTGTGTTTGGTGATACATTGGCTTCATTTTTGAAGAAGTTTTGTACTGTAGAAGGGTTACAAATTTGGAAGAGGAGGATCATTGGTTTGGGGAATCAGTGATGGGGGATATATGGGAGGAAGTTCACCTAGGCATACATACAAGGTATATGTGTTTAAATGTTCAGGGGCACTGTCACAGTGGGTAGAGATTCACCCAATAACTGAAAGAGTATTGAATTTCCATCCTGGGGAGCTCTGCCACATTCTCTAATGGAACAGCAACAATCCCCTGAGTACAGGGGCAATGACTAGTGGAGGGTGGTCCACTGCTTGGCCTTTGACATTGATGCCTATGCTTATGAACCTTTGTTCTTGAAATTGCAACTTAGCCAAGTGTTATAGGGTGCCTAAGAGTTACCTACTGAAAGCCTCCATGTTGCTCAAATGTGGCCTCTCTCTAAGCCAAACCCAGCATATAAATGCATTACCTTCTCCCCAGTGTGGGGCATGACTCACAGGGATGAACCTCCCTGGCACTGAGGGATTACTACCAAGCACCAACTAACAACACAACTGGACCTTGAATAAAAAGGGAGAAGATAAAGACAAATCAATTTATATTGCTAAGAGACGTCAAAGTGAGTTGGGAGGTCATCCCAGAGGTGACACTTATGCACATCTCAGCAGGGTCATATAGACTGCCTAAGCAGATACTACCCCAAATACTGGGGCTCCTGAGGGCTCTGGAGACTCCAGGTCCTATGGTCATGGCAGATAGCTCCAGATTTTGGTGCCTTGCCAGTGGGCCCTACTTTAGAGTTTGTGCTCCTGAATGTGACAGAGTTGGATTCAGTTGTTACTTCTCTACACATGCCTCTTCTGTCCCTTGTATTTGAAACTATAGTTGGTACTGGAGTTAGTAGGTGTATGCCCAAGAAGTTTGAATCTTTGGGCTGTCCTTGTGCCAGCTGGGCCCTGAGCCTCAGTGGAGTTGCACAACCAAATGCACTATTGATGAAATAATATCAAAATAGTGTTATTAACTATAGTCCAAATGCATACATCAAAAAAGAAGAAAGTGCTAAAATCAAAGACATAACTGCAAACATGAAGGAATTAGAAAAATAAAAACAAACTAACCCCAAAGGAAGTAAAAGAAGGAAATAACAAAGATTAGGACAGAAATAAATGAAATAGAAAATAAGAAAGCACTAGAAATTTTTTAAAAAACCAAAAGCTGGTTCTTTGAGAAGATCAATAAAATTTTCAAACCCTTAGCCAGACTAACAAAGAAATAAAGAGAGAAGATGCAAATACACAAAATAAGAAATGAGGAAGGGGATCTCACCACTGACCCAGAGAAACAATGAGTATCAGAAGAGGAAACTTTGAAAAATTATATGCCAAAAAGAAAGAAAATTTAGAGAAAATGGACAAATTCCTAGAAACTCACAAGCTGCCTCCATTGACAAAAGAAGAATCTGATAAACTCAACAGACCAATTACAAATAATGAGATAGACTCAGCCATTAAAAACCTCCCAACTAAATAAAGCCAAGGACCAGACAGACTGACAGGTGAATTCTCCCAAATATTCCAGAAAGAACTTACACCAATCCTGCTTAAACTCTTCCAAAAAATAGTTGTAGAAAGAACAATGTCTAACTCTTTCTATGATGCCAATATTACCCTAATACCAAAGCCAAACAAAGATGCCACAAGAAAGGAAAATTACAGACCAGTCTCTCTAATGAACCTAGATGCCAAACTCTTCAATAAAATACTTGCTAATCACATTCAACAACACATCAAATTATACATCATGGTGAAGTAGGTATCATCCAGGATATGCAAGGATGGGTCAACATAAGAAAATCAAGCAATGTTATACACCACATAAACAGATCAAAAAAAGAAAAATCACATGATCATCTCTATAGACACAGAAAAATTATTTGACAAAATACAGCACCCTTTCCTGATAAAAAAACACTGCAAAAGATAAGAATAGAAGGAATCTTTCTGAACATGATAAAGGGTATATATGAAAAACCCAAAGCTAACATCATCTTCAATGGTGAAATCCTGGAAGCTGTCCCTCTAAGATAGGGAACAAGACAAGGATGTCCACTATGACCGCTTCTATTTAACATTGTCTTAGAAATACTTGCTCTAGCATTGAGGCAAGAAAAAGATATAAAGGCATCTAAATTGGAAAGGAAGAAGAAAAAATTTCACTATTTGCAGATGACATGATCTTATACATAGAAAACCTTGAGAAGTCTATAACAAAGCTCCTAGAACTTATTAACGAGTTCAGTGAAGTCCCAAGCTATAAGGTAAATGCTCAAAAATCAGTAACATTTCTGTATACCAATAACGAACAATCTGAGGAGGAAATCAAGAAAAAAAAATACCATTTACATTAGTAACTAAAAGAATGAAATATCTAGGAATAAATTTAACTAAAGATGTAAAGAACTTACGTTCAGAAAATTCCATAACACTGTTAAAGGAAATCAAAGAAGACTTAAATAGAAGAATATTCCTTGTTCACGGATACGAAGACTAAATATCATTAAGATGTCTATCCTACCCAAACCAATCTACAGATTTAATGCAATCCAATACAAATCAACACTATATTTTTTAATGAACTGGAAAAACTAACTACAAAATTTATTTGGAAGGGTAAGAGGACCTGAATACACAAAAAAGTATTGGAAATGAAAAATGAAATCAGAGTAATCACAATACCTGACTTTAAAATATATTACAAAGCTACAGTGGTCAAAACTGCATGGTATTGGCACAAGGATAGACAAACAGACAAATGGAACAAAATTGAGTGTTCTGATATACATCTTCACATAGACAGTCATCTGATATTTGACAAGGCCACCATGCCCCCTCAACTGGGAGAGAATGGCTTTTTCAACAAATGGTGATTGGAGAACTGGATATCCATATCGAAAAAAATGAGAGAGAATCACCATCTCACAACTTATACAAAAACCAACTCAAGATGGATCAAATATGTAAATATAAGAGCCAAGACCACAAAGACCTTGGAAGATAATGTAAGGAAACATCTACAGGACCTTGTAATAGGAAATGGTTTCATGAACCTCACACCCAAAGCATGAGCAGTGAAAGAAAAATAGATAAATGGGATCTCCTGGAAATTAAAAACTTTTGTACATCAAAGGATGTTATCAAGAAAGTAAACGGCAGCCTAGGCAATGGGAGAAAATATTTGGCAACCATATACTGATAGGAGCTTAATATCCAGCACATATAAAGAAATCTTACACCTCAAAAATAAAAAGACAAGTAATCCATTAAAAAACGGACAAGTGATTTGAAAAGATGCTTCTCCAAGGAAGAA
Organism: Cabassous unicinctus; assembly: GCA_029593785.1. Taxonomy (NCBI): domain Eukaryota; kingdom Metazoa; phylum Chordata; class Mammalia; order Cingulata; family Chlamyphoridae; genus Cabassous; species Cabassous unicinctus. The sequence continues at coordinate 5,350 of JAQZBX010002209.1, forward strand.
ATACAAATGGCCAAAAAGCACATGAAAAGATGCTCAATGTCACTAGCTATTAGGGAATTGCAAATCAAAACTACAGTGAGATTCATCTTACACCCATTAGACTGGTGGCTACTAAAAAAACAGAAGACTCAAAGTGTTGGAGAGGATGTGGAGGAATGGGATCCCTCATCCACTGCTGATGGGAATGTAGAATGGTCCAGCCATTGTGGAGGACAGTTTGATGATTCCTCAAAAATCTAACTACGGAAATGCCATAAGATCCAGCAATTCCATTGCTGGGTATATATCCAGAAGAATTTGGATGCAAAGACATGAACAGATATATGCACACCAATTTTCATAGCGACATTATTCACTATTGCCAAAAGTTGGAATCAACCCAAATGCCCATCAACAGATGAATGGATAAACAAAATGTTGTACATTTATACAATGGTATATTACCCAGCTGTAAGAAGGAATATAGTGTAACACACAAGATAACATGAATCTTGAGGACTTTATGTTGATTGAAGCAAGCCAGGCATTGAAAGATGAACAGTATATGACCTCACTGATACAAATTAAGCAAATTGAGCAGACTCAGAGAGCTATTGTCTGGAAGTTAGGTGTACAGGAAATAGAAAGGGAGAAGAAGTTTGTGAGTGAACACCCATATGGACATAATTTTTGGTAAGGTGAAAGTGTGTGGTTGTGCATTGAAGGGCTATGATAGGAGGGTCGTGATATTATTGGGTTGGGTAGTTCAGTATTGACAGGTGAGTAGATTGGGGAGAGAGGGTTGGAAGGTCCAGGGAATTGTGGGAGGGTTGAGTGTGGCACCAGGTGAACACTGGGGATTTGCGGATATGTGATTGAAAGTATAAAGTTGGGAATGCTCTTATGGCAACAAGACAAGGAAGGGTTACTGGTTTAGGGTGTTGGATGTGGGGGCATTTGGGACAGAGTGCACCTGGAGTAGGCTTCTAGGGAGAGTGTGAGTGATCATTTTGTCATAATGTGTGGTAGCAGTGGGTGGAGACCCACATAATGAGTGGGAAGGTGTTGGATTCCCATTCTGGTGAAGATCAATTTGTTGACAGACAGAGAGGCAGGAGTCTCTTGAGAGCATGGGCAGTTCCTAATAGGAGAGGACAAACCAGTGTGTTAAGACCTCAATGTTGTTGCAAATAACTATGAGTCTTGTCATCCAAAGAGTGAAGCCAGGGGTTCGCCATGTGCCCAGAGGGGAGGAGGAGGGAAGAATAGAATAGATGGAACCAGGGGTATTTAGTGGGCAATGGAATTGTTCCACATGATGTTGCAATGATCGACACAGGCCATGTTAAATATTAAAGTTTATAAAAGTGTACGGTCTAAAATGTAAACTATAATGGTCTAAAATGTAAACTATAATGTAAACCATTTACCATGTTTAGTAACTATGTTTCACTATTTGCATTTCAGTTATAAAAAAAAGTACCATCCACATATAAAACGGTTTTAACATGGGAAGAGGTAAAAGGGGAGGATTTGGGGTATATGGGAGTCCCCTGTATTGTGTATATGACTTTACTGTGACCCAGAATTTCTTTGAAAACAAAATGAAAAATAGTAAGAGGCTTTGGGAGTAAATGGAAGAAAATGCTACTATACATACAAGACATCAGATATTACAATCATAAAAGGAAAATGCCCCCAAAATTAAATATTTTTAGTTATTTTTTAATATCCCAGTCTTTTAATTTTATTTTATATTTAATTTGTAAAAAATTTTTATGCATTTTATTTCTTATATTTAAAACTATCATTAATACTTCATTTTCCTATTAATTGCATTTGGTTATTTTAATGGCTTCATTTTTTGAGAACTTTGGATCACAGAGGGATTACTTCTGAGACAGCGGAGGATTATTGGTGTGGGGTGTCAGTGATGGGGAATACATGGAGGAAGTTTACCTGGGCATACATATAAGGTATAGAAATATGTTCCATGTACATGGGACATTGTCACAGTGGGTGGAGACTCACACGATAACCAAGAGAATATTGAATTCCCATCCCGGAGAGCTCTGCAAGATTCTCTATGGGAGCAGGAACATTTCCTCAAGTGCAGGGGCAATGACTGGTAAAGGAGAATGATCCATTGATGGGCCCTTGATATTGATGATTATGCTTATAAGCCTTTGTTCTTGAAATTGAAACTTAGCTTAGTGTTGTGGTGTGCCTAAGAGTTGCCTCCTGAGAGCCTCCTTTCTGCTCAAATGTGGCCTCTTTCTAAGACAAGCTCAGCATTTAAATGCATTACCTTCACCCCAGTGTGGGACAAGATTCCCAAGGTTGAGCCTCCCTGGAACCATGGGATTACTACCAAGCAACAACTAGCAATGCAACTGGTAAAAGACCTCAAATAAAAGGTGGAAGAGGTAGAGACAACTGAGTTTATATGGCAAAGAGACTTCAAAGTGAGTCGGGAAGTCATCCCAGAGTTAACACTTATGCACATCTCAGCAGGATCTCATTGAATTCCAAAGTGGATACTACCCCAAGTCGTGGGGCTCCTGAGGGCTTTGGAGTCACCCAGGTCCTATGGCCAGGGCAGATAGCTCTGACGGTCGGTGCCTTGCCAGTGTGTCCTACAATGGAGTGTGCTCCAGAGAGTAACAGAGATGGACTCAATTATTGCTTCCCTACACATGGCTCATCTGTCCCTTCTATTTAAACCTATACATGGTGCTGGTGTTTGTAGGTTACATCCCAGAGACTGGAGTCTTTGGACTGTCCATGTGCCAGCTGGGCCTGGAATCTCAGCAGATTTGGAAACACCTACTTTCCAGTTTATTGGACTCATCCAGGACAACTAACGAGGTAAGGATTGACAACCACCATGCCAAGGAAATGAGATAGCCAACAACTTCAGGCAAGAGATTCCCATCCATCGACTGGATGGGATCGAAGCCTACTCTCAATTAGAGGTGGAGTGGACATCACTAACCCAGAATCCTCAGGATTGGGGAATGAACTACGGCCTGTTTTGGATTTACTTGTATACTACTATAGACATTTTGTGATTCTAGCATCAGAAGAAATTACAACCATGATGTGGAGGCAGTGACCATTGAAGGCTCTGGAGGCAGGGAGAGGGAAAAACAGTTTTAAAATAGGGGCTTTTTGGGGACTTGGGAATCATCCTGAGTGACATTGCAATGATAGATATAGGCCATTTTATATCGTCACATAACATGCAAAACTGTGTGGGAGAAAATGTAGACTACAATGTTAACTATGGTCCCTGCTCAGTGGCAAAGCTTCAGGATGCATTTATCAATTGCAATAAACATGCCACACTAATGAAGGATGTTTAGGTGGGAGGGTGTGGGAGATGTGGGGAATAAGGCATATGGGAATTCCTATAATTTTTATGTAACATTTATGTAATCTAAGTATCTTTAAAAAAATAAAAATATATATTATTAAAAAAAAGATAACCAAACAATTATTTGTGAGATGTTGTCTACATAATACTACAAAGAGCCTTGATATATTCACTATGTTTGATATATGAAAGCTGCATCAACAGAACTTTTAAACTCTAAGTGTTTGGAAAGTAAAATAATGTATAACATCAAGACTAAATAAAAAATACAAATACATCAGAGAAACCACATATTTTATAGAAATGATGGGCAGAAATGAAGAACCAAGTTTGAAGCCAATTAATGGTATGCTATTAATTTATTTAAAGTTGTACTGTGTAAATGAAATGAATGAAATTATAATAGACATTTAGCGATTGCCCACATTTGTCTCCAGATAGTGGAAGTAAAGAAAACTCATATTGCAGTAAAAATTTGCTTTCTTTTTATACTCGAACTGTCTGAATAGAGCAGTTGTATAGATTTCCAAGTTAGCAAGGGAATTTTTGTGCCTTAATAGGGCAGAGCAATTTTGCAGCATCACTTTGGTTGTATCTGCCAAGGCTTATATCATGAACTTTTCTCTTCATTGGTTTCTGTGTATTAAAATATAATGCATCTTTAGTGGCCATTACAAATTTTCATTTAATTTCAAATAAGCTTGTAATTCTTTAACGGGGCAAAACTTACCCAATTTACCTTCTATGAAAAAAGGTTTAAAAATAAAGTCAATAAAATGTCACAACTTTTCTGTGTTCTCACATTTTTCCCTTCTTGTGAGACTAAGAAGTGCAGGGTTTACACTAGAGTCCCATAGGAAGAGGGTCACATATTTAATAAAATCCATCATAAACATTTCTAATCTACACTTTCATAGCAACAACACAAACATACATACTCAAATATACACAGACACCAACACATACAAACTATTTAACTTTTCATGGTCATTTGTCTTTCGGGTGAATAAATGAAGGTAGGAAGTAGAGAAGAAACTAAATAAACTGAAATATAAATGAAAAAATAAATATAGGATAACAGAATGAGAAGAATCTATATAGCGGAAAAACCTTGGAGAGTTTTGCATGGTTAAAAAGTATTTATAGTCAAATTAAGCCTGGGAAATTGAAATGTTTTTTAAAAAAATTCTGGGATGCTATATCGATCTAATGGACAATTTTGAAGAGGACACACCCTTCAAAAATGATTGGCCTAAAAGAGAAACTTTAAATTATAATTAGACTTTCATTTTAAGAATACTTTCTCCATTGTTTTTCCAGCACTTTTTTTTTAAAGAGGTACTGTGGATTGAACCCTGGACCTCATATATGGGAAGCAGGCAATCAAACACTTGAGCTACATCTGCTCCCTGCCAGTGCTTTTTTGTTGTTATACTATCAATGAAGATGCAAAAGCAGCTCTGTATTATTCCTTGCAAAAATTTATAAACTCAATCTGATTATAAGGAAATATGGTACAGATCCAAACTGAGGATTTATTTACAGAGTAACTGGCCTATAGGCTTCAGAATTTTCAAAGCAATGAAACCCAAGGATTAACATAAGAACTATTCCAGATTAAAGGAGGCTAAAGAGAAACAAAAACTTACTACAATTTGTGATCTTGGATTAGATCCTGAATTCTTTAAAATAAATCGCTAAATAGGGCATCACTGGTACTGTTCATGAAATTTGAATTTGGACTGAGTTAGACAATATAGCAATATTAAATTCTCTTGGGTTTTTAGAATGTAAACTTACTGTGGTTAAAAAGAGAGGGTTTTCTTCTTAAAAAAAAATACGCATTGGGGCATTTTGTGATAAAAGGGCATAATGTCACCAATTAGTCCTCATATGGTTCAGAATAAAATTACATTTATTATATAAACCAAAAGAAAGGAAAGAAGGAAGGCAAGAAGGCAGGAAGGAAGGTGGGAAGAAAGGAAGGAAAGAAAGAAGGATGGGAGGGAGGCAAAGAACAAAGTGGAACAAATTGTAGACAATTGGTGAATCTAAGTAAAGGATGTTTATTGGAGTTACTTGTACTGTCCTTGCTATGTTTATGTAAGAATAAAATTATGTCAAAATAAAGAGTTAAAAAAAGAGAGTAACTGTATTAGTTTCCTGGTTGCTAAATCAAATAACATGTATTATTTGGCTTAAATGACAGGAACTTATTGGTTCAATGTTTTGATGCTAGGAGAAATACACAATCAAGGCATCATCAAGGCGATACTTTCTCCTGGAAATGGCATTATGAGTCTGCCTGCCAGGATCCTTGGTCCTTGGCTTTTCTGTCATGTGACAATGCCCATGCAGCCTCTCCTGGCTTCTCCTTTCCCTTTTAGTTTCATTTGACCCAGCTTCTTGCTGGTCCTTCTTATTTTCTCTCTTTGTGACCTTTCCTATAAAGCCTGCAGTAATAGGATTGAGCCATTTTATTTCAGCTTGTCCAGATATTAACTGAAGTAATCTCATCCATAGGCCCTATTTTAAAAGGTTTGCAGCCATAGGAATAGATTAAATTGAAGAACCCATTTCTCTGGGGTGCACAGCTCTAAGCTACCACAATAACCATATCACCTGTAAAAACTGATTTTAAAAGTTACAATTATAGAACAAACCTCAGTTTCTCTTTACCATGTTTGAAAATATTTAATTTGAAATTTTATACAAATTCACTGTATGATATAAAGTAAACCGTTTTACTGTCACCCTTGAAACTCTCAAATCCCCTACAGTTTACTATAATGTGCTATACAAATACTATTAAATGATACAAAGAATATTTTCTATGTGCAAAAAGAGATTTAAAACTGAAAAATATCACTCTAAATTTGAAAGTATTTATTTGAATACTGTTATACATGATTGAGATTTCATAAAAAGGTTTTAGATACATTTCACAGGACAATCTTTAATTCTTTTAAATCTATATATCTAAACATTATTTTTTTCATTTTTCTTTGCTTTTCTTTCTTTTTTGTTATTCATACCACATTCATGGAAATTTTCATATCAATAAATATGAAAGTTATTAGTTTTGTAAACAGTCTCCAAGATAAGTTTTGTAATAATCTAACCTAGATTACTATTAGGTTCTGAAAGTTGCAAATAAATAGCCTATACTTTCAAACTTCCTGCCAGGATTTTGTTTACTAGAAATGACTGAGAAAATGTAGAGTCTAAAACTACCTTTAAAATGTACCAGATAAATGTTTTATTTAAAATTAATATGAAACAGGTAGCATTCTGCCACCATCTCATTTCTATGTGACAGTCTATGAGTTGAAAATATGACAATGAACAAAATAGAAAATGTTCATTAACATTTGGAGTATGGTATTTGTGTAGTGAAGATTGATAATAAATAACAAAGCAAATTTTTAATATGCCAGGGTTAAAAAGTGCTATGAACTAAAAATAAAGCAAAGTAATCAAAGAGAATGATGGTAACAAAGCTAGGAAGATGGCAGTTGCACTGTTTAGGATAGGATGTTCAGGGCAGGCCCATTTGATGTTGACATTTGAACTAAGACTTAAATCAGTGGTTCTCTGTTGGGACAATTTTTCCCCCAGGTGACATTTTACAATTTCCATAGACATTTTTGGTTGTCACAACTGAGGAATGGGGCTGCTAATGGCATATTGTGATTTGAGGCTAGTGATATGCCTAAATAGCTATAATAAGCAGGAAAGTCACTCAGGAAAAAAAAAAAACTATCCAGACCAAAATATCAATAGTGTCAGTTGGGCTTAAATGAAATAAAGGAATAGATTTTGACTATTTCTGCAGGGGTGGAAGTTCTGGAAATATGTAACAGCAAGTGTAAATGGGATATGCTTGTTCTGTAGGAAGAAAATTGTGGAGTCCAGAATGACAAAAGTAAGGGGAAAAGATAGAGAATAATTAAATATGAGATCAGAAATATATTGGGACTCCCTCATCATCAAAGGATAAGGAATTTTACCCAGAGTACAATGGAAAACATGTGAGGCAATTAGGACATGATCTGATTCATGGTTTAATAGGATTACTCTGATTGCCTTATTGAGCATCAAGAGCCAAAGCTGGGAATTTGGTTAGGACGACACTGTAATAATCTAGGAAAATATTATGGAATTTTACATCAGGTAAGTAGTAGTGTAGGTAGTGAGAAGTATTCTTCATATGGGCATAGTTTTTATTGTTGTTCGGGATGTGAAAATGTTACATCTATTTTGAAAAATATTTCTGGTAGTTTATTATAAAACTAAATGTATACTTACCATCTGTCCCAACAATCCATTCCTAGCTATTTACCCAAGAAAAATAGTATTTCACAAAAAGATGTGTACTAAAAGTCCACAGAAGCTTTTCACATAATAGCCAAGAACTTGTAATGCCCATCCTTGGTAACATAGAAAAACTCTGGTATATTCATATAATGAAATATTTGTCAGCAATAAAAAGGAATGAACTACTGACACACCAGTTTTAATGATTTACCAATTATTTTGTTGAGGAAAAGAAGCCTTACAATGTATGGTATGGATGCTTTAATTTATATTAAGTCTTAGAACAGGTAAAACAAATATATGGTGGAAAAATCCAGAACAGTAGTTACCTATGGTGATTGGGTGATGCATAGGGATTGAACTGAAGAAGCATAGGGAAATTTCTGGAGTGGCAGAAATTTCTATAACTTCATACCTATTTGGGTTTCAGGGGTGTATTCATTTGTAAGCATTGTTGTATTTTTGAGAATTTTCATAATAAAATGTTGGAAAAAATAGTTTATTTTGCATCCAGTGGTGTCAGTCATTTTGTATGGCAATACACCAGTCAAACATTTTTTAATAAAATCGGAAGTTCACTAGATATTAACAATTATTTTCATGCTTTTCCACTTTGATCCTGCCTACTTTCTGATATCTTAATCTCGATGGTCAAGGTATTCCTTGCCCCATGTCCCAGAGTGAAACTTGCGTGCCAGGAATACTTAAGGGAGTATGGAAAGCTAGCCTTTGCAGATGTGAAACAATTAGAAAAGGAACAACAACAATTAGAAAAGGAAGAAGAAAAGGAAGTTAAATTTCCAGATAAGTGTAGGCTGACCCCTGGCTCTTATGAACTGTGTTATCAAGGGGATTTGGTACTGAGAATCCAGGTAAAATTAACAGGAAAGGTAGAAATTTACCAAATCATAAATTAGTAAGGAAATGGAATAGAAGAATTGATTCAATTGCCCAAGTCAGCAAGAAAGATAGAAAATGTGGGTTCAAGAGAGAGTTTCAACAAGCTATTAAGATTTTCTTGAAAATGTACCAGAGCCTGGGAGAGTAGTCTTAATGATGCTAAGACGGTTTGGGCACTTGGCTATTCTCTCTGTTGGCAGTATTTTTCCATCTGTCTTTATTTCCTTAAGTGTGTTTTACATCAAGCACATTAAAGGAAACCATGTATAATATTAATGCCCCCTCCACTACCTGGACTATATGTTATTCAATGCCAGTAATTATTAAATCACTGGACTTTGTCTCTTATAACATATACAAGGTCTATCACATAGTAGTCAATGAAAAAAATCTGTGAAAGTGTACAGAAAAGTGTACATATTATTCTACACTTTTTACTTTGCAATGCACTTGAAGATAATTTCTTTTCAATTTCTAATTGATTCTGAGAGTTATTTACATAATAAAGAAATACGCCTATTTCTGTCATGTGTATTCTAAATATTTTTTCAAGGATTGGCATTTGTATTTTGCTTTTGTGATATTTTTGAAGAATAAATGTAATCAATAGAATGGAATGTTTTTATATTTTGGACCAAAGTTGAATCTCAAGAAATTTTAGTCCATTTATATTTTTGTCTTCTCCCCACTGAAGTCACAGTATGGTGCATATGACGTATTCCATGGGATGTAAGCTATTGAAAAACATCAGGAATGGCCAAAAACTTTACAGGAGTTTATTTTCTGTATTCACAAAAGCTTAAACTGAAATGCACAAAGATTTTCTCACTAACAGCATGTTAATGCCTTTTCACTTTCTTTAAATATAGCATTAGCACCCTTCTAAAAACAGAATGTGCTTTAGTTTTGAAAACTAAGCAAGATATGTGCTTCATTCACTCCAAGTACTTGATTTGAATTACAATCAATGTGAAAACACTTGTTTTAGTTAGTCATCTGCCAGAAACATATATTCTTTAGTATTGAAAGCTGAGCAATATATGTGCTTCATTTAATTCTGTGCACTTGATTTGAATTACTGTTAATGCCAAAACACTGCTTTTAGTGACAGCTTGGCCAAATAGGATGTACTTTAGCTTTGAAAACTAGTCAAATATATGCTTCATTCACTTCTATGTATTTCTATGTATTTGATTTGAGATTCAGTCCATGTGAAAACACAATTATTAGCTAGTGCCTGGCCAAAAATTAATGTACATTAGTTTTGAAAACTGATTATGATATGTGCTTTATTCACTTCTATGTACTTGTTTCACTTAAAATCAATGTGAAAACACTAGTTATAAGTAGTGCTCTTCCCCAACGATATATTGTTAGTTTTGAAAAGTAAGCAATGTATGGAATTCATTCACATATTTGTACTTGTAACACACAATTAATCCAAAAAAAAAATGCTGGTTTTAGGTATCACTCTCCCAAAATGGTATTTTCTTTTGATTTGAAAATTAAGCAAGATACATTCTTCATTCAAATATATGTAATGATATGACTTACAAATAATGTGAAAACACTGGTTTTAGCTAGTGCTTTGCCTACTGCATTGGTGAGTGACTAATCTGCCTGTTGCATTGGTGAGGCTGTGTGTAGCCCCATAAGACCCACTTCAGCTTAGCCCCTCTGAAATGGTCTATGGGTGACCTTTCCTCACCCAGGACCTAGTATTAGATCAGGAGACCCAGGAACTCATCAAATATTTTATCAATCTTGGAAAACTCAACAAATCATCCAGGAGCTCAGGAACAAAATCCTCCCTAGCCCCAACCTTGAGTTACCTCTACCTAAAGTTAAACCTGGAGAACAGGTTCTGATCACAACCTGCAGGAGACTTCTCTATAGAGTCAATGGTGCTGCAGCATGCAAGCTCTGTGAAGGGGAGACCAAGTGAAGTAATGACTACCATAGTAATATAAGTAGACCTTAAACACAATTGGCATTATGTCCTGCTCACATGTAGAGATAACATGTATGGTATTGAAAACCTGGAGCTTAGGTCTATCAGTTACAGCTCAAAGAGGAACCTGAGCATTAACTAGTATTAAATACCTTACCTATATGCCTGATGATTATGATGATATCTCTTCTAGATCATATGCAGAGGGATATTGAACATGTTAAAAGTTCTCCTAAACTCAATTCAATTTATAAGTAGTTAATGAACATACCTATAAATAAAGGAAGGACTCTCTTAAGTATTGCCTTTATTTTGTTTGCCATATTCTTGTATTATTGTTGCCTATACTGTCCTTATGAGTTTATGTTGAGGGCAGTGCCTCTCTTCAAACGTCTCCTAGCTTTCCTAAGCATAACCACTGCTGAGGGAACTGGGCTTAGCAATTTACACCCAAATTTAGAAGATCTACCATAATCTCTCCCTAGAGTTAACCAACAGCATAAAAGAACTCAAGGAAGAATGCTGTTTCCCATCAACTTTGGGAGGATGCAGCCTCTGAAGGCACAGGGCCTTTCTCACTATCGTTGTCCAGTATGTCATGGCTTGCCCCCTTTTTCAGGCCTTCTCACCACCATCGTCTTTATCCTTTTAGTGGGATCATGTATCTTCAAAATTCTAATTAAGTTTATTTCTTACAGCTCAATGCTTTATTAGTTATGTGGGGATTTCTTCCAGTTCCAACCAGGGTGGTAGACCCATCTTTCCTCAACCTCAATAGAATAGCCAGAGAGGTTTATGCTCTCTCAGGCAGGGACTACTGCCATAATCAGCAGGAAGTAACTACAGAAGAATCACCATCACCCCTCATCACCCCCTTAAGAATAAGGGTGTGAAGTCTCTTTGGGGGAAACTGAGGCAGGGTAGCCAGAGAAACAAGAAGAAGGTGAGCGACAATGTGGCTGAAAGAAAACATGGACAACAGTCAACATGGACAACAGATAACATGGTCTCAAGACATTGTTGAGACTTTGATCTTAACCTTGAGGTCTCAGTTTCTCTTTCCAGGACCTCGCCTTGGCACTGGATATTCCAAACAGTCCTTACTATTGGCCCCATCATTGGTGGGGTAGCCAATTATAGCTGGAGTCCCTCCCCTTAGCATTAGCAAGGGGGAGGAATGATTAATAGTTTGAAGTGTAACCACACAAGGCAGAGCTTGCTCTCTCTGCCTAGAGGAGTCTGCACCAAATCTTGTTGCAAATTTCCATGTTTCTTTCCCATCTCTTAGCAAGCTCTGTTCTTTCTCCCCATTTCCCAATAAATTCTTCTTACTGGTCTAAAACAAAATGTGCAGGAGAATAGACTTCACTCCAAATTAGAGCCAAAATGGAAGGGACCTTACACTGTGGCTCTGATCACTCCCAGAGCTGTTAAAGTAAAAGGAATTGCCAGTTGGCTGCAGTTATCCTAGGTGAAGCCTGCTGTCTAAAGAAGTGCCAGCACACCAGAAGCACCTGATGAGATGTTCAAATGGCTGCCATTGGATGTTCTAAAATACCTCTTCAAGAAACAAAGTTAAGTAGTGTCTGTGGCAGACCCAGTACATAAATTATGTGATATTCCCTCTAACTCTAGCCCAAATGAAGCTTCTTGTAGTCTACTACAACACCCTATTGCTAGAGGGAGGGCAAGCATCTACTTAACACATTACCACATCAATGCATCCAGCACTCCTCCTCCCTCTCTTTACCTACTCAAGTATTAGCAGCTTACAGGAGGAATAGTAAGAGTTTCAAACTTGTCCCCATAGTATTGGGGACATACTGCTAACTCCTGTGATTCTATACTCCTAAACACAGTTTATGTTCTGTGGCTTTCTGCATACAAGTCCTTTACATGTTTAGTTAAGTTTATTTCTAAGTATTTGATTCTTTTGGTTGCTATTGTAAATGGAAGCTTTTTCTTGATTTCCTCCTCATATTCCTCATTATTGGTGTACAGAAATGCTACTGATTTTTGTGCATTTGTCTTATATCCTGTCATTTAACAGAACTTATTGATCAGCTCTGGAAGCTTTGTTTTAGATTTCTCAGGGTTTTCATGGATAGGATCATGTCATCTGCAAATAGTGAAATTTTTACTTCTACCTTTCCAATTTGGATGGCTTTTATATGTTTTTCTTGCTTAAGTGTTCAAGTAAGTACTACTAATGCAATGTTAAATAAAATCAGTGACAGTGGGCAGCCTTGTCTTGTTCCACATCTTAGAGGGAAAGCTTTTAGGATTTCAACACTGAATATGATGTTATCCTTGGGTTTTTCATATATACCCTTTATCACATTGAGGAAGCTTCCTTCTATTCCTAACTTTTGAAAGGTTTTTATCAGGAAAAGGTGCAGTATTTGTCAAATGCTTTTTCTGCATCAATAGAGATAATCATATGATATTTTCTTTTGATATGTTAATGTGGTGTAGTACATTGATTGATTTTCTTATGTTGAACCATCCTGGCATATCAGGGATGAAATCCACTTAGTTATGGTATAATTCATTTGATGTGTTGTTGAATAAATTTAGAAAGTATTTTGGTGGGGATTTTAGTATCCAGGTTCATGAAAGAGTTGGTCTGTAGATTTCCTTTTTTGTGATGTCTTTATTTGGCTTTGGTATTAGGGTGAGGTTGGCATCAGAAAAATGTGTGAGACAATGTTTCTTCCACTTATATTTTTGGGGAAGAGTTTAAGCAGGATTGGTGTTATTTTTTCTGGAATGTTTGGTAGAATTCACCTGTGAAGCCATCTGGTCCTGGGCTCTTCTTAGTTGAGAAATTTTTGATGATTAATTCAATCTCATTACTTGTGATTGGTGTGTTGAGTTCATCAATTTCTTTCTTTCATCAGCATAGGCTGCTTGTATGTTTCTAGGAATTTGTCCATTGCATCTAAGTTATCCACCTTGTTGGCCTATAATTTTTCAAAGTATCCTCTTATTTCTATTTATTTTTGTGGGGTCTTTGGTGATATCCCCATCCTCGTTTCTTATTTTATGTATTTGCATATTCTCTCTTTTTTTCTTTGTTAGTCTACTTATGGGTTTGTCAATTTTATTTATCTTCTAGAAGAACCAGCTTTTGGATTTGCTTATTTTTTCTAGTGCTTTCTATTTTTAATTACATTTAGCTCTGTTTTAATCTTTGTTATTTCATTCTTTCTACTTGCTTTGTGATTACTTTGTTGTTCATTCTCTAAGTCCTCCAGGGGTGCAGTTAACTCTTTGATTTTAGCTCTTTTTTTCTTTTTTTTTTTAATATAAGCATTTATGGCTATGAATTTCCTTCTCAGTACAGATTTTGCTGCATCTAATAGGTTTTGATATGTTGTGTTGTCATTTTCATTCGTTTCAAGATAGTTACTGATTTCTTTTGCAATTTCTTCCTTGATGAACTGATTGTCTAAGAATGTGTTGTATAACTTCCATATCTATGTTCCTAATATGGTGCTGTGCCCCTAGCTGATTTCCAGCTTCATTCAATTATGGTCAATGAAATTTCTTTATATAATTTATTTTTATTTTTATTTACATTTTTATTTGCTTTATTTTTATTGTTATTTTTAATTTTTATTTATTTTGATTTTTTAAAAGATACTTAGATTATATAAATGTTAAACAAAATATATAGGGATTCACATATGCCCCACCTCCCACACATCCCATAATGTCCCACATAAAAATCCTTCATTAGTGCGGCAATTAATTTCAATTGATAAACACATCCTGGCACTTGGTCATTAAGCATGGACCATAGTTCACATTGTAGACCACACTCTATCCCACACAGTTCTGCATGTTATATGATGATATTAAATGGCCTATATCTGTCATTTCAATGTCACTCAGGATAATTCCCAAGTAAAAAAAAGACCATGTATTACAACTTCTTTTCCCTCTCCCCCCTTCCACAGCCTCCAGTGGCCACTCTCTCCATATCAATGTTGTAATTTCTTCCATTGCTTGAATCACAAAATGTCTATAGTAGAATACAAGGAAGTCCACTCTAGTGCATAGTTCTTCCCCCTATCCTGAGGAGTCTGGGATGGTGATGTCTCCAATTGAGAGGGGGCTTATATCCCATGGGGAAGATGGATGGGATTATCCTGCCTGCAGCTGCAAACACTCTCCATTCCCTGGGACGGCTGTTGCCCATCATCATCTCCCCACCAGTTGTCCTTGGTAAGTCCAATGAGCTGTAGAGTAGGAGATGCTGCACCACCGAGGTTCCGGGCCCAGCTGGCACATGGATAGCCCAAAGACTCAAGTCTCTGGATGTACACCTACAAACTCCAGCACACAATATAGGTTTGAATAGAAGGGACAGATGAGCCATGTGCAGGGAAGACATAGTTGAGTCCAACTTGGTCACTCTCAGGAGCACAAACTCAAAAGTAGGGCCCACGGGTAAGGCACCAAACTCCAGAGCTATTCACCATGACGTAGAAGCTAGCTGTCTCCAGAGCCCTCAGGAGCCCCACTCTTTGGGGTGATATACACTTTGGAATTCTATGAAATCCTACTGAGATGTGCATAAGCATTACCTCTGGGATGACCTCCTGACTTATTTTGAAGTCTTTTAGCTATATAAACTCATTCGTCTTTACATTTTCCCCCTTTTGGTCAAGGTCTTTTTTGCAGTCGAATTGCCATTTGGCACTTGGTAGCAATCCCTCGGTGCCATGGAGGCTTATCCCCAGGAGTCATATCCCATGCTGGGAG
This sequence comes from Cabassous unicinctus, assembly GCA_029593785.1. Classification (NCBI taxonomy): domain Eukaryota; kingdom Metazoa; phylum Chordata; class Mammalia; order Cingulata; family Chlamyphoridae; genus Cabassous; species Cabassous unicinctus. The sequence goes on from JAQZBX010002209.1 coordinate 20,643, forward strand.
GAAGGTAATGCATTCATAAGCTGAGTTTGGCTTAGAGAGAGGCTACATTTAAGCAACAAGGAAGCTCAGGAGGCAACCCTTAGGCACCCCGTAACAATAGGCTAAGTTTCAATTTCAAGAGCAAAGACTCACAAAGCTAGTCATCAACATCAAGGGCCATCAGTGGATCATGCTCCTTCACCAGTCACGGCCCTTGCACTTGGGGGACTGCTGCTGCTCCCTTTGAGAATGTGGCAGAGCTCTCTAGGATGGGAATTCAGTATTCTCTCATTTATTGAGTGATTTTCCACCCACTGCGACAATGTCCCATGAACATTTGAACATTTTTACATATCTTATATTTATGGTCAATTGAATTTCTTCCCATGCATCCACAATTCCCACACCAAAGATCTCCCCCATCCCAGTCGTAACCCTTCTGTGAACCAAAGCTTCTTGAAAGATGAAGCTATTACAATAGCTGAATACAATTAATAGGAAAATGAAGTAATGATAAGTTTTAACAAAAGAGATAAAATACATAAACATTTTTAAAAAGCTAAAAATTAAATTGAAAGATTGGGGTATTAAAAAAAATGAAGAGCATAAAAAAATTATTTTTACCTTTTGCCTTTAATCACTGCAATATCTGGTGTCCTCTCTGTACCGTGGCATCTTCCCCCTCTCATTCTCCAGTGTCTCACTATTTTTCATTTTGTTTTCAAAGAAGTTTTCAGTCACAGCAAAGTCACACACAGAATACAGGAGACGCTCATATACACAACATTCTCCCCCTTCCCCACCCCCATATTAATACCTTTTTAAATGTGGATGGTAAGCATTGTTATAACTGATATACAAATAGTGAAATATAGCTACTAAACATGGTCAATGATTTATACTATGGTTTACATTTTAGACCAGACACTTTTATAAATTTTGATGATATTTACCATGTCCTCTGTCCATCACAGTATAGTAATGAAGGATATTTCTACTGATCATTAAATACCCCCTGTTTAATCTATTCTATTCCTCCCACTCCATCTCCCTGAGGCCCACGATAACCCTTGGCTTGACTTGTTGGATGACAAGATTTATAGTTACCTGCAATAAGAGGTCTTGACACACTGGTTTGTCCTCCCCTGTTTGGAACTGCCCTTGCTCTTGCGATACTCCTGCCTGTCTATTTCTGAACAAATTGGTCCTCCCACAGATGTGAGCTCAACTTCTTCCTGATCATTTTATGGGTCTCCACCCACTGATACAACACATTATGACAGAATGAACACTCACACACTCCCTAGAAGCCTGCTCTAGGTGTGCCCTGTCCCGAATGCCCCCTCAACCAACACCCTAAACCAATTATCCTTCCATGTCATTTTGCCATAAGAGCATTCCCACCTCTGTACTTTCAACCTCATACCCACAAATCCCCAGTGTTCACCTGGTCTCTCTCCCAACCCTCCCACCAGTATCCTGGACATTCTGACCCACCTTTCGGAATTCATTGAGTTTTTCTGTGGCCTATCATGTGGTCTATCCTGGACAATGATCCATGTGCACTCAAGAAGAAGGTATACCCCACTATTCTTGGGTGCAATGTTCTGTATATATCTATTAGGTATAGATACTCTGACATATTATTCAAGGTCTCTGTTCCTTTATTGATCCTCTGCCAAGATGTTCTGTCTAATGGTGAAAATAGTATATTAACTCCCCCACTAAAATTGTAGAGTCATCTATTTCTCCACTTAGTTTTTCCAATATATGCCTCATGTATATTGAGGCACCCTGGTTAGGTGCATAAATGTTTATATATTCTTTCTTCTTGATAGATTATGCCTTTCATTAATATATAGTGTCTTTCTTTGTCTTTTACAATAGTTTTGCAGTTAAAATCTATTTTGTCAGATATTTGTATAGCTACTTCAACACTTTCTTTGGTTATTGTTTTTATGTACAATTGTTTTCCAACCTTTCACTTTTAACCTTTTTGTGTCCCTGGGTCTAAGGTGAGTTCCTTGTAGACATCATATAGAGGGGTCATATATTCTTATTCATTCTGCCATTCTGTGTCTCTTGATTGGAGAGTTTAATCTATTAATATTCAATATTATTACTGTCAAGGCATTACTTACATTAGCCATATATTGTTTAGGTATATATATGTCATATGTTGTTTTCATTTCTCTTTTTACCTTTTAGTTATTCTTAGCAATAATCTTCCTTCCTACACTGTCTTCCAACCCTCCTTCAATCCACAGAACTCCATTTAATATTTCTTGAAGGACAGGTTTCTTGTTGATTAACTCCCTTAATTTCTCTTTATCTGTGAATATTTTGACTCTCCCTCCTTTCTGAATGCCAGCTTTGCTGGATACAGAATTCTTGGCTAGCAATTTTCTTTCTTGTAACACCATTATTATGTCATATCACAGCCTTCTTGTCTCCATGGTTTTAGATGAGAAATCAGCACTTAGACTTATTGAGCTTCACTTTTATGTGATGGATTTCTTTCATCTTGCTGCTTTCAGTATTCTGTTCACCTTGAGCATTGGAAAATTTCATAAGTTTATGTGTTGGGGTAGGCCTGTTGTGAGTAGCCACAGCATGACTCGCTTCCTTATGCAGTCTTTAAAGAGCTGCATAAAAGCGGTATTGAACCCAATTCCTTCACAAAGGGAATTTTGAATTCCATTGCTACTAGCTGTCAAATGTGCCCCTGGGATTGGGAAGTTCTTGTAAAAAATATTGTTACTCCAGCTCAATTTAGTGTTTGACAACTAGAATATCAAAAGGCTGCACTCAACAGGCAGAAGTGCTGAAAAAAGCCCTTGTCAGTGAAATCATGCTTGTAAGGAAACTCTCTGTTAAAGAGTTGACTAAGATAAGGAAAACATTCTGACACCAACTCTGCAAACCCCCTACTGCCTATATGATAATGTGGCTGTGGACTAATGGGGGCTGATAAAATTAAACTGCTGGAAGAGTAGGAAAACTTGGCAACAGAGTCCAGAAAAATTCTCAAAAGCAGTAAAACCAAAGATGTAAAATTATAGGGGGCTTGAAAACATCCATACCAAAAATGTAAGAATTATGGGTCAAATTAGTAAGCTTTATGTTTCTATTGATGTGCTGTAACTCGTTTTGTGATTGTCTCTTTGTTCACTGTCAGTGTGTATTTTGATACCTCCAGATGGTAATATTAAATTGATAAATGAAAATTATTAAAAGAGCTCTATTCAAATGGCCAAAAATTAATAAGCACTTATATAAATAAATAAATATGGATATTAATTTGAAGTAATAAAAATAGTTACAACTCAATTGAATTATTATTCTGAAAAGTTTGTTTAGTTTTAGAGATAATTGTATGTTGTAAGAGGTTTACTTGGAAACAGTTTCCAAAATGATTTTGGTAACTTATGTATGTAGGATATATAGAATGTGTTTTTATTATTAAGGATAAAAAATAATTTTGTCCTAAGATGAAATAAGTAGTTATTTAAAAAGAATAAAATGTGGCACAAAAGCTGAATGAATACAGAAAATGCAAAAGGTGTGTAGAAAAGAAATTTTTGTGGCTAAAGTTAAGTAAGATTTGATGGGTCTATTTATAAGGTTTTAAAAACTTTAGTGTCAAATAGCATAATAATACAAAGTTAAAATTTTATCCTTTCTCAAAGCTTCTCAAGTCATTAGTCTGTTTTAGTAGAAGTTGATAAAGATTTTTCTTCTGAATAATCAATATAGAAAAAAAATCTGTTTTAACAAAATAGCTTCTTGTACTTTAAACTTATCATTTCCTTGGAGAAACAAGTTTTATCACTTTTAAAAGAACATAATGTTCAAACCTGCTCTTCCAAAGTTAAATCCTGAAAAGTAGCTTTTTATTTCTAGTTATTACAAAAGATTTATTCTTTCACCTTGAAAAAAGGAAAGTAATAAAATAGTTTAATTTACTTAATATGTTAGAGTTTGAACAGAAAGTGTTTAAAATTGTTATAAAATTAAAGGTTATTCTTTAACCCTCTGTTAATTAAAGTTGTATGAATAAAAAGTTCATATGGATACTTAGACTGTATAAAATTCTAAGAAAATTAATAATGTTACATCATAATATTAGATAAAAGTATAATGTTGTTAATCAGAGTTTTAATTATTAAAAATAATATATGTCACAAAACAACCTCTTATCATAAATTAAAGTAACATCACTGCTCTATACAGTAGTCCCAAATATTATTAGTTTGTTACAAAAAATTAATATCCAATTATATCACTATCACTTTGTTTTAATATTTGCTATGCATTTCTTTAGTATCTCCTTAGGTTTGTCAAGCCAGCCCCATTCCCCTTCCTGGGAAAAAGCCAACAATAAACTAAGTGTAAATTCAACACTGAGTCACATCCCAAGCTCCAATTATGCTAACAGAAAAACCAATGTGGGTATTAAGATTGCAAGTTAATGTGCTGCCCCACAGCCCAAATAGGAAAAATAATTTGTTGCTGCCTAAGCTTCAAGGTATATAAAATGGAGAATATGAAGTCATTTTGATCATGCTACTAGCCTATATAACCTCACTGGTTAGGAATATTACACCCTTAAGAAATAAAACTTTATTCATTGGATGTCTGCAAGTTAAAAGTCTTATTATTGTTTGCTGTTATATAATCTAGTGTAGTTATGAATTATGTATAAAATACTTAAATACCAATCAAAACTTTAACACAATACATTGCATGCTTAAGTAATTTGATAACTTGTAAGTTACATATAAATGTATATTCTTGAATGTATATATAAATCTCTTCTTTTGAGTTTGAAAAATCCTAAAACTGAATGTATTAGGAAAAATTTTATTGAGTATTATTAAAACCTAAAAGTGAAATATCATGCAGAAACTTTGTTAATCAGCAAACCAATGCCTTGCTTGTCAGCACTTTTCATATTTCAGGAAAAATAATGAGATCTAAAACAGTGAGCACATCAGGAATGTTTTGTAACAAATGAACACAGATAAAGTGCATTCCAAAAAGTACTGTGCTCCTCTCTGGGAAAGCTGCTCACTTTCTCAGGGACTTAGGCATAAATCTTGGAATGTATTGCCCAGGGAGTGTTGTGTTCTTTTCTGAGGAGGCTAGCCACTTCCTAAGGAATTAACCCAGTGCTCACAATTTGTCATCTTTAGTATCAAGCTCATTAATCATGAACACAATAAAAAAGATAGTCCCTAGTCAAACTAGTTAAAGTCCCACCCTAGAAAAAGGTGCTCTGCACAAGAGTTTTCTATCTAAACTCTAGTTTGAATCTACTGATTCAAAACTTCCCAGCTGAAAGCTAGATGTTAGTGAGTTTTTATATAAAACTGTTTTATTTATCTATCACTCTGTAACACTGTTCAATATTAATTTAATCTTTTGATTGATTATGTTATTCTTGTTTCTCAATCTAATTGTCAGTATAAATTTATTAAACTAGATATCCAAATAAACATTTATCCTGTATCCATCTGGGACTCTGGCCAGAAACAGGCCAGGTATAATAGTATGTCCCCCAGTTTAGTAAGCATGTAAGTGTATGTATACATATTGTGAGAAATTAAGATATAACAGTTAAACCCGAGTTTATAAACAATCCTTCACTTATTTTATATTCATTCACTTATTAACAAAAGTTCACTAACTATATATCAGTGGAATGTCCTGCCACAGAAAATGCTCAATAGCTCCACAATGTATCAATATTATGTCTTTCAGGCTTTACGCCCTACTTGTTTTGCCTTCCCACAAGCCTATATTTATCATTACATGAATAATATCATGTTTGCAGCCCCCTCAAAAAGACTTTTACACAACTTATAAAAATCTCCAAAATTATCTTTCCCAAAACAGTCTCCAAATAAAACACCTAATAAAATCCAATAAACTCAGCCTTGCAAATGTTTAACATATGTCATATCATCTAAAACAAAGAAACAAAAAAAGAGAGAGTATGGATATCTCCCCTAGAAATACAATAGCAATAGCACTATATACTTTAAGTTTTCAAAGTTGTCATAAAGATGGCCTTTCAGCTGCTGAAAAACATTTCTCCCCTCATCAGGAGGGTCATCAAATAAAAGCTAAAATTCTGTTCAAAGAAATGTTAGGAGATGGATCATGGAAAGGACCTTGTGACTTCATGACATGGGGGAGAGGGTAAGCTTTTTGCTTACTCCAACAGGTCCCTGGTGGCTGTCAGCAAAGAATGTGAAGCTATACCATGAGTTAGAAAGATCACTCACTCAACCCAATAACACAGATGGAGATCATGACAGAGGAACAAAGGAACTCCCTAACACTATCATGCCGTAACATTATCCACACTCAAGGAATAACTTGGGGAAGTCTTAAACAATTAGATAAAAAGGCTCCTCAGGTGTAGCTCAATTCAATAAAGCCCTTTAACTTATTAGACTTAAAAGATTTATTGGTACGTTTCGTACTTTCATTATTTCAGCCATTATCATAGCTGCCACTGCCACCACTGTGGAATTGCCTTAACAAAATCTGTCCAAACTGCTCATGTTGTTAATCAAATTATGACTAGTGTCACCAATGAACCTTTAACACAAATGCATATCGATAATAATATTCTTACCAGACTTCATGCATTAAAAGCAACTATTCTTTAAATAGGTGAGAAACAACAAGCTCTGCTTACCAGACAGGATCTGCATTGTGATTGGGAACATGTAAATAAAAATTGGTGTCACTACTTTACCTTGGAACAGTTTCCAGCTCTCCTCAGAGCAAGTAAAAACCCACTTACAAGGGACCGTCTCCTCCCATATTCAGGAAGTGGTGTTTGCTCTTCAGCAACGTCTAGAACATCAATTATCTCAAATACAAATTCTTACACAACAAAATATGTTTCAAAAACTCAATAATGATTTATGATGGTTAAATCTGTCTAATTAGTTTTATGGCCTAAACATAAAAATCTGGGTAATATCTCTTATTGGAATAATCATATTTCTTGTTTTGCTGTCAATCCTTCAGTTAATTTATCAGGCCCTCTCTCAAGCTCATCATGCTGAACAGAAATTCATCACCTTGGTTGAATCATGTTTGTGATAAAACATTCTTTCATAAAGAAAACTTCAAAGACTTTTTTCTGCCAGCTTTACCCTAAAGTCTCCTTTCCTTCCTTCTCACCTGCCTACATATTTACCTGGCTCTGTGGCCTTTTTCCTTCCTGCATAGCTTTTTCTAGAATCTCCCCATCCTGTTCCTACCATGACCTGAGAGTGTCTTGTACATGTCCCATACATGTGATTGCCTTGTGCCAAAAGCCTGATATCCCTAGGCTGAGAAAGCCTCCTGCCATGGATTTCCTGCTGAGATGGGCTTTCCCTCAATTGTCCTGTGTTGGACCCTCTTGTCTATACATCAAGAGGGACTCCTTCTCATGTCCACTTGCCCACAGCTGTTGCCAGGGCTTTCCCGCTCATACTGAGGTTGAAGCTTCCTGGGAGCTGGTGCTGAACAGTCTGTCTCTTGTCCCAATACCATGTGCTGGACCCTTCCTGCAGAAGAAACCTGTATTCCCCAATACTTGTGAACAGAGCCGGGGCCCTGCCAGCAGCCAAGGGACTTCCAAGGCAGGTGCTGGACCTGTAGGCCATGGAGGCATAGGCTGTCAAAGAGATAGAACTACCCTCTTGGGGGCATTAGCCCTCCCTCACTTGCACATTTCACATCACCCTGCTTGGCTGCAGAGGATGGCTGGTTAGCCAGTGATGGGTAAGTTTCCTCAGGGGAGGAAAAACCTAAGACAGGCACAGTCACAGAGGGACCATCAGGAGAGAATTTGGGGGCCAACTGAGGTAGGGCACAGACCCTTACACCTCCTGAGGGAGGTCTTCTGCCCCCATGGCTATTTTGATTCCAATGCCCAGCTCAGATCAGGACCCAGGTATTAGACAGCAACCCGGCTTTGCAACAACTGCCCTGTCACCACAGCCAAAAATTTGTTTCCCACTTTTTATCTTGAACTACCAGAAAGGGGCAGCTGAAAGAAAGGACTGTGTCAGGATAAATTTCCCCCTTCCTTTTCTTCTGCTTTTTTCTTTTTTTAATGCCTCATCCAACCCACTTTCTACCACTGAATATCTAAAACAACAAAACAAAAAATGGGGAGATGTGGAAGCTCTTTGGTTAAAATATCTTTGAAACAGTTTAGGGCCTGCTTTACTGTGCAAGCAGAAAACTGCTGCTATCAGTTCCTGCTGAAAAGAGTAGAGCATTATTGTTTTGTTTTGATACTTAGTTAGGGATTTCTGCCTTTCCATTATCTCCTGTGCAGCCTGGAACTTTCTGAGCCCCTGTGTTTACACCTTGTGCTTTGTGAAAAGAAAATAAATTCTTGATGGGAATCAGCAAAGGAAAATAGTTCCTTTACCTGTTCTCCCCTCACCTCTCTCAACCTCAGTGTTCAGAGTAATTCTTTGCATCATTGCGGGCTCTGCTGGACAGATCTCCACAAGACTTTGCAGGATGGTTTCATGCACTGTTGATTCTATTTCCCTAGTGAACCTTGACTAATATAATTAGTCTTACTGTTATTCTATAGACTTCTTGTGATCCTAGCAATGGAAAAACTTTTATCATTGAGTTTTAGGCAGTGGCCACTGGAGGTTATGAGGGAAGGGAGAGGGAAAATTAGGAATAATTTGGAGGCATTTTCTGGACTTGGAGGAATTGTCCTAAATGACATTGGAATGACAGAAACAGGCCATTATATATCTTGTAATAACTTAAAAAAAGTGCAGGAGAGAGTGTAAACTACAGTTTAAACTACAATCCACACTTAGTGGCAATGCTTCAAATTATGTTCATCAATTGTAGCAAATGTATCACACTAAGGAAGGATATTGTTAATGTGGGAAAATGTGTGAGGTGTAGAGAGTAGGGCATATGGGTAACCCCTATATTTTTACATAACATTTATGTAATCTAAGTTTCTTTTAAAAAAATAAAAATGTATATTAAAGAAATGAATCATCCCCTATAATATGAGCATTCTTTAATGAATGTTAAAGTCATTCATGATTATTACTTTATGGCAATAATAAATGAACATAGTTTTTTAAGGAAACAAATAGGTGATACAGTGAGAAACCACCTTCTGTTACATTGACAAGAGAGGCTTTCCTGGAAAATGGGATCCAAAGAAGGAAGATTACCCTTTATGGGGGAAGTTTTGAATATGAAGGATCAAGTGTTTTATCTTGAGAAGGACAAGAATCGGAGGATGATGGGATAGAACGAATAATATTGAATGAAATGGGAATCAAGATGATACATTTTTTCAGCATTAAGCAGGCACATTAAATCAATCCATCAAGGTGTAAATCTTACAGTACCTTATCCAGAGGATAAGAGATAGAAATTCATTGGTGTACTGATTTGATTTTCCCATAAAAAATCAAGGTTTCTATGGCACAATCCTATAAAAGACATGGCTTCTCAGACAGATGGAGGAAGCAAAGTTAAGGTCTGCATGAGGAAGAAACAGCTGGTCCTGCAAGACTCACTGCCCTACAGCCCTGAGAGGAAGTTTGTGTTTGAGGCTGAAGCAATGTGGTAGCAATAGTATCCCACTGCTGACAGTAATAATCTCTCACATCTTCAGCCTGGAGTCTGCTGATGGTGAGAGTGAAATATGTCCCAGATCCAATGGCTTGATCTGAATTGATCAGGGAACCCAGATGCCCAGTTAGATGCATAATAGATGAGCAGTTTAGGAGACTGTCTGGGTTTCTGCTGGTACCAGTTTAAGTAGGTGCCAAAACTCTGACTGGACTTGAGGGTGATGGTCTCTCCTAGAGTTCCAGCCATGGAGCCTGGAGACTGGGTCATCACTATGCCCCCACTGGTGCCTACAACCAGAAAAGAACATATTGAATCACACATGTATAAAATATGTATCTAAATGTAAGCTTTATTTATCATATATAATCAGTTCTGTTTAAATGAAATGGTTTATTCACCTTGCATGGTAAAACCATTTTCAATATATATAAAGATTTTATTATTATAAACCTCTCACCTGAGACCCAGAGCATGAGAAGGATGAGGAGTTGGGCCTGTGACATCATCTTGCTCACCCATCTCATGCACTCAGGCCCGATCTCCAAGGAAACCACAAGTGAGGAAATGTGCACCAAGATCCATTTTGTGTGTCAACCCTCACCATGAACAGAGTCAGAGGAGTAGAGAAAATAATTGGGACCATATTCCAACCTTCCATTATGGAATTTCAAAATTCATTGCTGGAGTTGTCATTACTTATTTTTCTCTTCCCTCTTGCATTTACTGTCAATCTGGGTGAAAACTTTGCTTTTACTAATTTAAACTAGCTAAACTCTACAAGTGGGAATTTTTGCCACTTCCTTGAATAGTGGGATTAAAGATTTCCAACTAAATTTGAATACAATTTGAACAAATTTTACAGGATTCCTTTACAAAAAGTTCATTAACATTGTGGACACCTAAGTTTCATTCTGTATTTCTTCAAAGGCTCAAAATTTCTGAAAATTGCCCTATAATTAGCAGCAAAGAGACAAGCTGTAAAATGAATTATTTTGTTTTTATTTAATATCAAAGGTATTTAAGTCCCTATTCATTCACTCTGCATGTGGATGCATGTACATATGTGGTTTAATATGTGTGGTTACACATATGAAAAAAATTTGTAAATTTTGACCACCAGAGTTTCTGTTTGATTTAGTAGAATAGCACACATTGCTTAAACACAATTATGAACATCTGTCTACCTAAATCAATTAAAAGAAAAGCTCTTCATCTGTGGTTTCCGAACTTTGTAAGAAAATTATTCTCACCAACACATTTTGCTTTGCCAAAATTTGTCCTCTCATCACCACTCACATTGATTCATTGTCTTCAATATTGAAATTTTTAATGAATTTACAGTAGTATTAACAATAATTGCAGATAATTTTCCATCCAGCAGAATGAATTCACAGAAGCTTTGCTTAGATACTAAAATTGGATGAAGAAAATTCAAAAAAGTTTTGGAATCAAACTGTTTTATAATGTAAGTATGTGAGTTTATTGAAGGAAAATAGATCATTGAACTGTTTGCAAAATTATTCTTCTGCTAATGGAGCCAAGCAAAAACAAAAAACAAAAATAAAAGCAGTCTTTAAATTTCATACCTGCATGAGAAAGCATGGAATTAAAGATAAGTAAAATTTATTTAGATGAACCCCCACTTGATCTAAATGAAATCTCATGTGTCAAAGTGATACTTAAGTAGATCTTCAGCAGACAGTTATGGTAAATTGGTGCTAGGATCAGTGAACTTAAAACAAAGTCTTCCCTGCAGAATTGATGGTAGTATTCCATCACTGATGTTTGCTCTGGTTTTCCTATGGTCAGACTTCATGGCATACAGTAAATGTCAAGAAACATTTTTTGCAAGTTATAATTTGTTATCTTCTACTTATTGTCAAAAAAATCACTAGTTAACGTTTCCTTAATCATTCACTTTTATTTTTATTCTCATTGCTGCCCCAAATTTGCTTCTGAAAAAAATCACTTGTACTAAACAATAAAATCATCACAATTTAACCCATACACTAAATGACAGAAACACTTAAGCAAGAGAATCTATCCTGCCCTCTATTACTTCCATGGCAGGACTCCTTAGTCTCTTCTCCAGCAAATATTTTACATTTGCCTAATCTATAATTTCCAATGTTTTCCAAGTCCAGTGTACCCAGGATAATGGAGAGGCAGATGCATAGAATATTTTACCCATCATCTTCTGAGACTAGATGGAATTAGCTTTCCCAAGATGATAAGAAAAAGGGCCAAAATCTGAAAAAAATGCTAAACTGGACAGCACATTACATCAATTTATATAAAGCAGGACTTTCTCACACAAGATGAAGAGTTAAGCTGACCCAATTCCTGAATGAACTCAACCCCTGAAAGTTTGCAAAAGGCCACATAATCAACTAAGATAATCTTGGTATTCAAAATTAGCTGAATATCAGAATCAGGTGGAAAATAGTTGAAAATATGAATCTTGAGCCACATGTGGAAAAATTGGTCAGAACACCCCTAATTGGACTTTGGAAATCTGTTCTGAGCAAAGTCACTGAATTTATAGCCTGTCTGCACAAGTCCATGAATGGGTATTTAGAAACAAAGGTACAAAACACAAGCTGTTCCGATGACATCAAGGACAACAATAAAATCTTTTAAGCATGATTTCATGAAGATAAATTGAGAGATATAAAGCTTAACCTGATAATAACTAGAATTATCCTAATATTAAATTAATGATAACCTGGCTAAGGATTGAAGAAATGACTATTAGATTTGGAAATTAAAGATCTTTGACTAACTTTACAGAGATATTGGTGAAAAAGCAAGATGGTGCAGAGTATTCAAGAGAAGAGGAGGCAAAAAATATAAGCTATGTTAGAAACTAGAGGATTATAAGGTTTAAGGATATGTTTTAATTATTATAAAGACTCAGGACATCATAGACTGAGAAGAAACAGCAACCTGTGAAGCTTGAAAATGAAGGCAGTGCACAAATGTGGTCTAGGTGCCAGGCATTGCTCAAAGAATTTTACATGTAGAGACTCATTGAGCCTCACAACAATCCTACAAAACCTACAAATATTATATTATTGTACCACAAAGTAGAAAAATGGCTTAAATCCCCAGGGCTGGGAAGGCTCTGAAATGTAAAAATATTCATACTTTAGGGATCCAGGTCATGGAGAAATCTCTACTCATTTATAGATAGTTGTGTTTACAGAATTAGAGAGTGAGCTTTACATGGTATGTGAAAGAGAGAGATGACAGTTCATCTTTTGTGTTTTGCTTTCTTTTGCTTCCCGAAGAAAAGGCAGTACTGAACAAAAAAACTGAGGTACTGCCACAACAAAATTATCATCATAAAACATTGAGCAGAGAGACCTGACAGGAAAGAGGGTAGAGTAGGGACGGAGGGAGAGAAGGGACAATCTGGGTTCAATGGTGAAGATTTTAAATCAGAGGATGTTAGAAATATATCTTGGAAAGCTCCCTGATATGGAGGACAATACTAGTGACCATGTAAGGAAAGGAGACTATGGATTTAAAATAGGAAAGTTTAATATCAAGAACACAGGGTAGTGGTAGTTGTCCATCAGTGTATAAACCTTACTGGGTCTCATAAACCAGTGGGTGCAGCTGTGGCTTTGCTTGGTCCAATCATGTGTACCTCTCTGTAGGTACACATTGTCAGACATCCTGACAATGTCTCTGTTTTGTTAATCAAAAATATGCATGCCTTTTTATGCATTTTTCATTGTTATATTTTATAATAAAATTTAAAATGTATACATTTCTTATAAGTAATATTCAAACTTTTATTAATATATATGAAAAATTATATTCACAAAGTACTTGGCAACATATCTGACAAAAGTATTTGATGAATTAATATTATTGTAAGAAATATCAAAATAGAAAGTATAAGAATAAACCAAAGTATTAATTCTATCAAACCTCAGGTTATTGAATAGAAGGAATACATCTTGTCACAAGTTATAGCTCCAGTTCAGATTGCTCTTCCAAACCATAAAGTATTAAATTCTTTCAAAGATGTTTCAATGGCACTTCAAATTCAATGTTTAATGGCCCTGCAGTCTCTGAAAATTAACCCACATTATTTTCACCTCCACATAGGTCAATCCTGCCCAACTCCTGCCTTGGGAACAGGCCACCACACTTTCAGGTGTGTAAACCAGAGGCTTTGCAGTCTCCCTTGAGACTATATTTTCCCTCCAAAATCATAACCAAACCTTTGCAAAATCCTACCCATTTTACAATTGACATTTTGCCAAACCCATGCCCTTCTTCCATATCAACTGTCATGCTCTTTGACCAAGCCAACCGCATCTCTTCTGAGTTCCTCTATCTGGTATTCTTACACCTGTTCTTCCTTCTCTACAAAGTGTTCACCATTGGAACTGGAGTGAGCTTTCAAAAAAATATTCCCATTATCTGCCTATTTAAATCCTTCTGAATCTCACCCTTCTTTCCATTGTGGATAGCATAAACAGAAAAGACAATTATAAGGCTCTTCCTTTCTGCTCTCCTAAATCATTTTTTATTTCTTTATTTTTTGGCATTCTTTAATCATAGCTGTATCCCTTACCACTTACCCTTCTGACAAGAAAGCTCACATCATACATTATTAACAATCATGGTTAGACCAGGAGTACACAGATGAGTACCAAACTAGTAGTAGATTGCAACTAGTATTTTTAAAGAAATATATGAAGGAAAAGATAAATAAATAATAGCATCAATTCTATCAAGTTTATTTACAAACAAAACATAATTTTAAGCAATATACCAGTGACTTACCTTGGAGATTTTTTGCAACTCCAAAAGTTATTCTAAATTTCTGTAGGAATAAGAAGAAGGTAATATAAGCATAAATATTCTGAGGCAATAAAATTGATAAAGAGTAGTACAGTCAAATTTTTCAATTTTTTTTTTCAGATTAGGACTCTTGGATAAAACAACAGAAACCAATTGGGTCTAAAATAAGCAGAAAATGAAATGGCCAATTTTTTATAAAGTTGCTTACAGATTTCATCACAAATTGGGGAATATGGAAAATACTGAGAACACATCAACCCTGTGCTCTAAGACTTTCACCTCCATCCTTCCTGGTTCTTTGTATGAACATCCTGCAGCCAACACGGTGGATCAGCCCTGCTGAAATGAGTCTCAGAAATGGAGGCTTTAGTCTGGGTTCAGGGTCAAAGTCACATCAGGGAAATGACTTGCTACAAATTCTACAAGCTTCCATTTATCTGTGTTCTGATAAGAGTGTATTTGCAAATTTGGGGTTTTCCAAATAGGTCCTCCTATTCAGGGAAAGGGAAGATATAAATGCAATATGATATAAATGTTACAAGCAACACAAGTCTCTCTGGCTAACACAGTTAGAGACTGTATTTTGCTTGATTTTTTTCCTATACCTGAGTTGCACACCATCTCTTGATGAGTCCTCTGTCATTGTCTAACAACATTATGACATCAATTTAAACATAGCTTCTCAGTGTAGCTTTCCATGAACATGCATGTACCCAATTTTTTATTTCTACCTTTCCCATGCTATTGATTATGTGATTTTACAGCTTCTCCTGAAAAGAGATATAGTCCATTTACCTTCCTCTTCAATGGGAGTTTGTCCTGTGAATTCCATTGATCAATACATTGCAGCCAAAGGACATTGCTCTGATTCTAGGTTTTCAAGAAACAAAGAAAATCTGCAAGATGATGTCACTATCACATAGCCTCAATCTGCTGATCCATGGTGTTGTGGATCATAGAAGATTTGCAGTTTGGAAGAAGGTATTTTTCCTCCAGAATGATCCTCATATTCATACATGAAATCCACTATATTAAAATGGGATAGGAAATAAAATTGCAAACACCTATAAAAGTAAAGACACATAAAAAAAGAAACAAATGAATTTTCCCTGATTCAAGAAGCTAAGGAGACTTTCCCTTCCTCCCTTAACTTAGATCTCTTAAGAAAAGTTCTGATTTTACATTACTTCTCTGTCCTTTTCTGAGGTAGGTAAATTTTTGGAAGAGCTAAAAAGGACTTTTTCAAACATTACAATCCAGGAATGTGTTGTTCAAGTAGCTGAGAACAAAATCTCAGAAATGGAATCATGAGGAAGACAGTACATTTCTCTCCCAATTTCTACCCTAACCTAGATGGACACCTGGATCCAAATTGTCAACCTAGCTCCTGTTATAAAGATATGAGAGTATTATGTATCCATTGAATAATAGTAATTACCTGAGATAAAGGCTCACCCCCATTACCAAGTAGTATTCGATGAGCTATGTGTGATGTATTAATAGTACTATCAAGACCTCTTACTGGAGGTCTAGTTATTATTTATCATGAGAATATGTGTCATGACTTGTATCTACCTGGCTTTATAAAAGGGTGACATTTTGGTCTTTCTTTGCAAAGTCTTAGGGGATTGTGTGAATGTGCATCACATTTTTTTCTGCTTTTTAAAAATTTATTGAAGTATATCACTCATACATGAACATACATAAACAATAAGTGTATAGTAATAGTTGTGAACTTTCAAAACAACCATACATAACATCATACAGGGCTCTCATACTTCACCCTACCACCAATACCTTGCATTGTTGTGAAATATTTCTAACTAATGATTAAAGAGTATCCTCATAATATTACTACTAACCAAAGTATTTTCCCCCAACCCACCCTATTATTATTTTTTATATCATTTATACATGAACATACATAAACAATAAGTGTATAGCAAAAGTTGTGAACTTACAAAGCAAACATTCATAATATCATACAGGGGTCCTATATATCAACCCTCCATTGTCATGAGACATTTGTTACAAATTATGAAAGAATATTGTCAAAATCTTACTACAAATTATAGTCCTTATCTTAAATTTGGTATATTTCCCCCCATCCCACCCTATTATTATTTTTAAAATATATTTTTATGACAGAAGTTGTAAATTTACAAAACAATAATACACATGTGCAGAATTCCCAAACAATACCCCTCTATCAACACACCACACCATGGTGGAATATTTGTTACAGATTATGAGATAATATCATCCAATTATTACCAGGTCCACAGCGTAGATTCGGCACACATTTTCCATACTGCCCCTTTATCAACACAATACATCTTTGGCATAGATGCAAGAATATTACATTATTACTGTTAACCACAGTCCATAGGTCACTCCAGTTGTATTTTTTCCATGCTTATCTACATTCCCACCACCCTGCAATAATGATGTACATCTGCTCTAGCTCACAATGGACACTCTTGGATCTGTACCATCAACCACTATTCTCAACCACCTCTGGGTTTACTGTGCTCTTTAGTCCCTAGATAATTCTCTAGCTTTCTTTCAGTTGACATTTCCATCCCAAGATTACCATTTTCAGCCACAACCACATTTATAAACCAGCTGTTACTCATTATAATGTGTTACCATCAACTCTGTACATTTTCACACTTTACAATAAAGCTAATTAAAACTTCTACATACATTATATATCAGTAGTCCATCTCAGTTCTCCTCTTATCTCCTTTAAGAATCCACCACCTACCACCAGGTCTTGAAGATATTTCCCTACATTTTCTTCTAGAAACTTTATGATTCTTGCTTCTATATTTAGGTTTTTTATTCATTTTGAGGTAATTTTTGTATAAGGTGTGACATAGGGGTCCTCTTTCCTTCTTTTGCTATGGATATCCAATTTTCTCAGCACCATTTGTTGAATGGACTGTTCTGCCTGAGCTGTTTGGGTTTGACAGGCTAGTCAAAAATCACTTGACCTTAGATGTGAGGGTCTGTTTTTCAACCATTAGTTTTGTTCCACTGGTCTATGTGTCTGTCTTTATGCCAGTACCATGCTGTTTTTACCACTGAAGCTAGGTAATAGGACTTAAAGTCCAGAAATTAGAGTCCTCCAACTTTCCTTTTCCTTTTTGAGATGTTTCTGGCTATTCAGGACCCCTTACCCTTCCAAATAAATTTGATAATTGTGTTTTCCATTTATTTAAAAGATGCTGGTGGAATTTTTGTTGGGATTGAATTAAATCTGTATATCATTTTGAGTAGAATTGACATCTTAATGATATTTAGTTTTTCAATCTATGAGCCTGGAAAGTTCTTCCAATTGTTTAGGTCTTTTTACGACTTCTTTTAACAATGAATTGTAATTTTCTGAATACAAGTGCTTTACATTGTTGGTTATGTTTATTCCTGAATATTTGGGTTTAATTGGTCATATTTTATTTTCACCACTCTTTTGACAGTTTCAGTTACTTTTATTGATATAATCTTCATTTCTAGACTCTCTTCCAGGCCTCTCTTTCCTGTCTTTTCTTTTCAAGTTCTATCATACCCTTTAGCATTTCCTGCAAAGCAGGTCTCCTGGTTACAAACTCTCAGTTTCTGTTTATCGGTGAATATTCTAAACTTGCCTTCATTTTTGAAACACATTCTTACCGCATATAAGATTCTTGGCTGGAAGTTTTTCCCTTGAAATATCTTAAATATATCATTCCACTGTCTTCTTGCTTCCATGGTTTCTGGTGAGAAATCAACACTTAATCTTATTGGGAATCTCTTATATGTTATGCATTGCTTTTCTCTTGCTGATCTCAGAATTCTATCTTTGCCTTTGGTATTTGACATTCTGATTAGTATGTGTCTTGGAGTTGGTCTATTTGGATTTCTTTAGATGGGAATACATCATGCTTCTAGAACATGGATATCTATGTCCTTCAATAGGATTGGAAAGTTTTCTACCATTATTTCTTCAAATATTCCTTCTGCCCCTTTTCACTTATCCTTCAGGGACACTCATGACATGTATGTTTGCATGCCTCTTGCTGTCTTTAGTTCCCTGAGACCTTGTTCAAGTTTTTCCAATCTTCTCTTCTTCTGTTCTTTTGTATGTTCACTTTCAGAGGCCATTTCTTCAAGCTCATCAATCCTTTCTTCTGCCTCCTCAAATTTGCTATTTTATGATTCCAGTGTATTTTTAATTTCATTTATTGTACCTTTCATTCCCATAAGATCTGCTATTTTTCTATGTATGCTTTCAAATTCTGTGTACTCATACAGTGTCCTCTTAAAATCCTTAATTTCTTTAACTATCTCATTGAATTTATTAAGAAGATTTGTTTGAATATCAATTATTGGTTATCTCCACTGTTTTATGTCATCTGGAGGCTAATCTTGTTCCTTTAACTGGGCCATATCTTCCTGTTTATTGGTGTGGATTGAAATTTTTTGTTGGTGTCTTGGCATCTGGCTTACTAGAGTATTTATTCTCGGTGCAGTTTTTCTCTTTAGTTTAGGGCTTCCTGCCCTTTCTCCCTTGCTGGTTGTGTAGTAAGAACCAAGGATGTAGTTGGTGCTATAAGCTGTGGAGGCTCAAGCAACCCTCATTGCCTCAAGGACCAATGAAGCTTCTCCCAACTTTTTCTTTTGCCAGGGGTAGGGGCATAGTCACAGCTGTGTGCAATAATCCAACTAATGCAGGCCTAGACTGTAGTTGCCCAAAGAAACTGATGAAGCTTCATGCCCTGTTCTCCCCTGCCTGGGGCAGGGGTGGAGCTGCAGGTTTAGGCAGCAATCTATGCAGTGCAGATCCAAGATGACCAGAGTTGCCCAGGTAGACTTCTGACAGACTTCAGTCTGTGCCATATAAATATGCTTGCAGTTACCTGGATAGGCTGGTGCAGGGACCGTCAGCTTCCTCCCTGTTAGAGGTAGAACTGAAGCTTAGGCTAGGGCTGTGGACCAATCTGGGTGAAAGAAACCAGTCTCTACCATCGCTGTGATTTTCAGTTAGCCCAGCTTTCCCTCATGCTGAGGGTGAATTCAATATGATGGCTACTGGCCTCCTTCTGATTTGGGCAGGCTCAAACTTTAGTTGTTCTTAGGGTTATACTTTAACCCGCCAAATTTACTAATCAGTGGCTGAAGTTGGTGCCCAGCTGTCTCTTCCTCCCCTGTTTTGGGAAGTGGAGCTTTCAATTCCAGCTGCAGAACAGCTCCCAAGGCAGCTTGTGCTTCTAGTAGAGGTTGGGCACCAGCCTCCATGGCATCAGGGCTCTATTTAGAAATCTTCTCTGCAGATGGGCAGTCTCCTCCTTCCATTCTTTCAAGGATGTGGCAGGATGCACTTCTGGTCTCCTTGAGCTCCCAAACAAGTGCTCTACATAGCTCTGGGAGATCACCAAATGCCCCATAGCAGTAGCTGATCTTAGGAGCTTTTTACTCTGCTGCTATCTAGCTGGTTGTTTTCCATATTTTGTTTTAATTCAATTATCAAGCTGTTTAATTTCTCTTTAACCTTTGTGGGGAAGTTTCAAGGATTAGCGGGAGACCTGTTTTGAATATTATTTCCCCAACAACTCAGGTGACAAGGATGGAAAGACTCTGAAGTTTCCTGAATTGAGCAGATCATCTAGAGGACTTGTGGCCACATAGCAGTCAGGTAAGAAGCCCTGGATTATAAAGTCTCCCTCCTACATTTTCATTCTTGAGGAATAGTAGGCAGATGAAAAACACTATTGAAAATGCATGGGTAATGTGGGCTCAAAATCCTGTCAAGAACAACATTGGTAGGAAAAAATGGAAAGCCAGAATGTTTTCTGCAAGTCTTTCTCTTAAAGAGCATTATATCACCCTGTCATAATTGAAATACATTAATGAGAATACAGTCTTGATGCTTCTGAGGATAATCTTTTGATTTGGATAAATTAACATATTTTGCTGAGATTCTTAGAACTCACCTTAAGCAAATAAATTACTGGAACTTATGAATGTATATCATTTTAAAGAAAGGAGAGAATTGTTTTAAAAGTAAGAAGGAAAGTTTGAGGAATTGGAAGAGGATTGTGACAATTAAAGGCACTTTCCCTTCAAGATACCCTCTTCTATCTCTGCTGTCCTCACTTGATAGGACAGGGTGAGTCTCTTGCTAGGGCTTAATGCAGCTTCTGAATTTACCATTCTGAAAATCCTAAGACCCTTAGGATTTTCTGAATTTACCATTCTGAAAATCCTAAGACCCTTAAAAGTTTTGTATAATCTACTCTGCCTGTGCTCTATAAATAGAACAAGAAAACCTGAATAGCATCCAATCTGTTTACATCAAGGTTTAATGAATAATTTATTACCAGTGCTCAAAAGTAATGATTATAAAAAAAAGATCCTTTCAAAATATTACTGCATATTGATAATGCACCTGGACACCTAAGAGCTCTGATGCAGTTGTACAATAAGATTAATATGGTTTTCATGTCTGATAACCCAGCATCCATTCTGCAGCTCATGCAACTCAGGGAGGCATTTTGATCTTCTGGTCTTATTACTTTAAAATACATTTGTTTTAGCTATAGCAGTCAAGGATCATGATTCCTTGGTGGATCTTGGCAAAGTAAATTGAAAACCTCCCAGAATACATGAACAATTTTAGGTGCCAATAATATGATTCATGACTCATGGGAGGATGTCACAATGTCAACAGTAGCAGGAGAATCAAAGCTGTTTCCAAACTTCATGGATGACTTTGGGGGTAAGTAACTGTAGATGGAGTGGATATATAGAGAGAATGAGCATTAGAAGGGGAGTCTGAAATGGGACTGAATTCCTGCAATTTCATGATAAATCTTTAACAGATAAGGAGTTGCTTCTTACAGATAAGCAATGAAATTGTTTTCTTGAAATGGAATCTATTCCTGGTGAACTTGTTGAGAACATTGTTGAAATGACAGCAAAGCATTTAGAATATTACATAAACTTACTTAATAAAGCAGCAATTGGGTTTAAGAACATTGACTCCAGTTTTACTCTTGTAAAAGGCTAGCAAATAGCATTATATGCTATGTAGAAATCTTTGAAGAAAGGAAGCATTAACCAATGTACAAACTTCACTGTTTTCTTATTTGAAGAAATTGACACAGTCCCCACAGCCTTCTAAAACCACCACCCTGGTCAGTCTTCAGCTGTCAACATCAAGGCAAGAAGCATCATCAATGTGGAAAAATAGGAACACTCATATAATACTGGTGTAGCCACTGTTTAGCCACTGTGGAAGAAGTTTAGCAGTTCCTCAGGAAACTCAGGATAGAATTGCTATATGATCTGGCAATCCCATTAATAGTATGATACCCAGAAGAATTGAAAGCAGGGCCATGGATAGATATATGCACACCCATATTCATTGAGGCATTATTCACAATTTCCAAAAGTTGGCACCAAAATAAGTATTCATCAACGTATGAATGGATAGACAAGATATGGTATGTACATATCATGGAATATTACTCAGATGTCAGAGGGAATGAAGTATTGACACATGGATCAACATGGATGAACCTTGAAGGCCTTATGTTGAGTGGCATATCAGTCAGTAAAGGGCAAATATTGCATGATCTCACTGA
The DNA here is from genome assembly GCA_029593785.1 of Cabassous unicinctus. Lineage (NCBI taxonomy): Eukaryota > Metazoa > Chordata > Mammalia > Cingulata > Chlamyphoridae > Cabassous > Cabassous unicinctus. The sequence goes on from JAQZBX010002209.1 coordinate 42,710, forward strand.
TATTAACTAAGGATATTTAGCTGACTCTCGGGGGAAGAATCTAGAAGATAGGTTACTAGAAGATAGAAAGGGAGTAGCGAGTGGTAAGCTGGTGCTTAATATGGGCAGAATCTATGATAAGGTGGATGCTGATGATTTGAGAGTGGACAGGGGTGGGAGTGGTGCACCAATATGCAGGTGTCAACAGTGCTAGAGTGTGTTAGTGGGAATGGGAGTGGGTTGGGGACTCCATGGAATGCGAGGGAGGGCAAGATGAAGTAAGAGGGGAATGTGTGGGCTGGTGAACTTGGGTGGGCGAAGGACTGCGGTTGTGTATATGATGGTGGTAGTGCTCTTATGGGATTGAAGGCAGGAGAGTGTCAATGGTGCAGGGTGTTTGTGGTAGGGGATGTATGGGGAGGAATGCACCTGGGGCATGCTGCTATGGAAAATGAATGTGTTTATGTTGTCATAGGGTATTTTCTCAGTCGCTGAAGACCCACACAATGACCAACAAAATTTAAACTCCCATCCTGGGGAGTCCTGTTACTTTCTCACCTAGAGTGACTAAAATCTCCGGAGTATATAGGCAGTGGCTAATAAAAGAAAACAGATCAATATCCAACCTTCAATAGTAGTATTTGTACTTATAACCCTTATTCTTGTAAAAGTGAAACAACCTATTAACAGCTGATGCCTAATAGTAGCCTCATGAAAACCTCCTTGTTACTCAAATGCTAATTTTCTGTGAGCCAAAATCAGCAAATAAACTCACTACTTTCCCCCTGGCATGGGACATGACTTCTGGCTATGAGGTTCTCTGACCTCCAGGAATTATTACAGAGTGCCAACTTGTGATGCATTTGGAAAAAGACCTTGAACAAAATTGGGAAACATCAAATCCAAAATAAATTTTATGGTTAAAACATTTCAAAATGTGTCAGAGTTCATTCCAGAGGTTACACTTATGCATGTCTCAGGCAGATCTCACTAACTGCCACTGTGAACAAAGCCTGAAATAAGGTACTCCTGAGGGCTGTAGAGCCATCCAGACACTATAAGCAAGGCACACAACCCCATGGAATCAGCCCCCTGTCGGTGGGCCTTATCTTGGAATATATGACAACCTATCTCCCAATGTAAAATAGTTAAACTCATTTATTGTTTCTGTACACATGATTATTCTACTCCTTTTATTTGAGCCCATGCTTAGCACCATACCTGATAAATATATGACTCAGAGGCTTAAATCTTCAGTCTGTTCATGTGCTGCGTGAGCCCTGAATCTCAGAAGAGTTGTGCCAACACCCACTGTCCAGGTCATCGGATTCAACCAAGACAACTAACAAAATAACAAAATGATGATGATGGAAAAATTCCATTCCAAAAAACAATGAGTATCTATAACTACAAGCAAAACCGTTCCTTCTATCTTCCCCATAAGATCTAAACTCCCTCAACCTGAGGCAGAGTGAGCATCACAATCCCAAAATCATATGAACAAACATATGAGGGTCATGCAACTATGGTCAAAATAAATTTGTTAATATTTTAGTAATGGAGGACAATTAAACATTGATATAAAGATAGTGACTACAAGAGGTTGTGATGGGAGGCAGTGGGAATAATAGATGGAACATAGGACATTTTAAGGGCAGTGGAATTAAGTGAAACCAACAATTTAAACTATAGACATCAGTTAGTAGCAATGCTTCAATATTTGCCAACCAATTTTAACAAATTTGCCACACAATTTTAAGATGTTATTAATAGGGAAAGATGTGGGAGGTAGAGGTGGTGGAGTATACAAGAATGCCTTATATATCATGTATATCTTCTGTAATGTAAAACCTCTTATAAAAAAAAGTTTATATTTTAAAAGGGGCAAGGAGAATGACAAAAGAGGATCATTCCTTGTGTCATTTCCTTACCAACCTTAGAACTTTGTACATACCCAATCATGTCTTGTCGTAGTAGACTACATTGACCATCTATGATATATCAATGGCAAAATGTCCACAAATTTTCATCCCTCACTGTATCCATTCATTTTCCAAAGAGACTTTGCAACCTCTCCTATAAAGAGGCAGGGGCTAATTGCTCTCTTCTTGAATATAAGCTGGCTTGGGAATTGCATTGCATGCAGCAAAGAGCACATTGTGCCAATACTCAGTCTAGGCTTCAAGAAACTTTATGTGCATTTATTTCCTTCTTTGGAGCCTGAAAATAGCTATAAAAAGAAACTAGAATTAGTCTGCCAGATGGTAAAAGACATACGGTGAAGTCAAACCAAATCCTAGCAGATGGCCTGCTAACACACATGTGAAGGAAATTAAAGATATTTGAGCCTAGATCAGCCAGTTCTCAGGGAACCTGCCAGATAACTGTAAACTAAGAGTAGTACCAGCCAAATCAATGTAGCCTGCCCATATTAACAGACTGCACAACTAACCAGAAAACTCCACATCTTAAGGTTTATGTTATAGGATTTTGGGCATGCTATATTACGTGGCTTAGTTAACTGATGTATTATCCTCTTTAAAATAGTTATGCATTCTCACCCCTCCAAGCATTTCCTCGTTACACTGATGTATTTTTTCCCTGTAACTTACTAAATGACTTTTTACATATGCAGGTTTTATTTTTTTCTCCCAAACTGTAATGATAGGAGGCATCTTTTCAACTGAAATAGTAAGTACTCACTAAATATTATTTCAGTGAATAAATGGCATGGATTCCTTTATATCAATAATTGGAACGTGCCTCTCACAACACTTCCGTCAAAGAGTACTTATGTATGTCAGAGTGTTTTATGTATTCTCCTCAGGTTTGATGAGATATTTGCTGAAACTAAAATTCATCCACCAAATTATTTATGATGTCACTGCACAAATAATACTAGAATGTCTCAGTGTCTTTCACACTGAGATTAATGTGTTAATTAAAGTTATACAAAGTGTTCAATTTACTGAAGACTTAAGATCCATGAATTCCTTCAGTTCTCAAGGGATGATTAGAGGAAAAGTTGACAATTCATGAAAATTTCAGGAGGAAAGTTTTCACATATTCCTAGAGGGTTAAAGCTATGGAATTAGAGACTGGCCTGGGAAGAATGAGAATGGCTGAAGGAGATGGAGAAAAGAAAAAGAGCATTGCAAGAGGCAGACTTTCAGATATTCTATGAATATTTGAACATATACTATTCTAATTGGCTAGGCTATTGAAATGTATATACCATGAAATGGGTTGTTTTTACGATAGGCATTTATTATTTTTCAAGCTGACAGTTTTGAGGCTAAGAAAAATGTCCAAATCAAGACTTCATCAGGGAAAACATTCTTCCCAAAGACAGGGTGCAGGTGATCCTAGACTCCTTTATCACATAGCAAGGCACATGGCGGAATCTCCTGTCTCTCACTTCTCTTCCAGGTTTGGATACTTTCAGATTCTTACTTCCAAGGCTTTCTCATTCTCTGTCTGATATTCATTCTTTTATAAAACACTGCAGTAACAGGATTAAGATCCACACTGGGCCACACATAACTGAAGTAACCTACTCAAAAGATCCTATTTACCATAGTTTTAACACACAAGAATGAATTAACTTTAAGAATGAACATACTTTACTCAGTTCCATATGACTTTAAACTAAAAAATATGCATATATTTCTCATTTAAAAAAATTTTTTTATGTATTTTTTAAAGATACTTAGATTACATAAATGTTACACAAAAATTATAGGGATCCCATATGCCCCACCTCCCATACCTCCCACAACCTCCCACATAAACATCCTTCATTAGTGTGGCACATCACCTGCAATGGATATACATATCCTGGTGCTTTGCCATTAAGCATGGACCACAGTTCACATTGTAGACCATATATTTCTTGTTGCATTACTTTTCTTTTTTACTCAAATGGCACATACAACATTTGATAATTTAATGAATACACTAGTATATGTGTCATTTCACACATAAGAGAATATGATAAACTAAACACACCTCCTATGACAATATAGATAAACTTTTGGTGAGTTTTAAAGTATAACCATTATTAAGAGAGCTATAGAAATAGTGTCACATTCATAGGAATATGAACATCATGGAAAATTTTACATTCAAACTGAGATCCACATGTTTCATTTAATCAGCATCATCCCCTATAATATAAGCATACTTCAATGAGCATGTATATTAATGCCATTCATGATTATTATTTGATTACAATAATATATTGAAGTATTCCTCTAAAAATAGTTGGTACAGTGAGGAATCAACTTCTGTTACATTCACCAGAGAGGCTTTGCTGGAAAATGGCACCCATAGATGGAAAAGTAAGGGGGAACATTGGTTCTCTGTGGGGGAATATTTGAATACATAGGATGAGGAATGTAATCTTGAGAAGGTACAGAGTTGGAGGATGATGGGATAGAAGGAATAAAATTGAAAGATTAATGAAACAAGATGGTAAATTTTTCAGCACTAAGGAGGCACATTGAAAAGAGAATCAATCCACAGGGTGTCCTGCTTTCTGGACCCTAACCCAGATCCTAAGAGATAGAAATTTATTTGTCAATTCTTTTGATCTACCCATGCAAAACACGGAGGTTTCTATGGTACAGTCCCCTAGAAGATTCAGCTTCTCAGTCACATGGAGGAAACAGTGTTCAGGTCTGTGTGAGGAAGAAGCAGCTGGTGCTGCAGGACTCACTGCCCTACAACACTGGGTTTGTATTTGAGACTGAAACACTGTGAGTGGATAGGTGTTATGTTGCTGAGAGTAATAACCTCCCACCTCTTCTATCTGGAGCCTGCTGATGGTGGGAGTGAAATCTGTTCCAGAACCACTGCCACTGAATTGATCAGGGACCCCAGATGGCAGGCTGGATGAACCATAGATGAGCAGTTTAGGAGTCTGTCCTGGTTTCTGCTGGTACCAGTTTAAGTATTTGCCAGCACTATGGCTGGACTTGCACTTGAGGATGATGGTGTCTCCTGGAGATGCAGCCAGGAAGACTGAAGAATGGGTCAGCAGGATGTCCCCACAGGCACCTGGAACCAGAAAAGAACATAGATCATATAATGAAAAATATGTATCTAAATGTATTTTTTCTTATTTATCATATATAATCAGATTTATTTTAGATGAAATGGTTTACTCAATTGGCATGGTAAAAACATTCTAAAAGTGTAAAAAGACATTATTCTTCTTAACTGCTCACCTGACATCCAGAGCAGCAGGAGGATGAGGAGTTGGGACTGTGACATCACCTTGCCCAACTGTCTGATGCACTCAGGCCCCATCTCCAAGTAAACCACATTAATAGAGCTCTGAGTAGCCAAGGAAATCTCCAAGGAACTATGCAAATTATTACAGAGTACTAAGGCAAACATGTTGTACAGTGAATAATGAAGACAAAAAATGGAATGAGATGAAAATATCATAAGCACAGGAAATGCATTTTATGCCTGAAAAAATGCCCAGAAATTAACTTAAAACTCTAATTTTAAACAAAGTTCATGAATATTGTCAAATTTAAAATACTTTTATTTCTAAGTGTACTCTTCAAAACCACCTGCAATCATCTCGAAAACTTAAGTGAATTTTGTAATACAATTATGAAATTATTTCTGTGAGTGTGTAATTTCAGAACATAATTGAATCTTATAAATATGGTGCCAGAACCTATGTGGAATATAGTCGTATCATTAGAGAGAATGAAGAGACAGTGAAAAAATTGTATGTCTGTTTCAGTCTGTTTGTAATTTTAAATACATATTTGAAGCTCTTCTTGGACATTGCAAAGGCACCTCAATAGATCCAAAATCAGACCTCTCCATTGCCCTCAACATAAATAATATCTCTAGAAATGAGTCACCATACAGTTGCAAGTCACCCTGAGTATTGTCCTTTAAGTCCACTATTTTCTAAAATCACAGAGGAAGTGGTTAGCAGACTCTAAGTAAAACACCTCTGCATAGTGTTAATTGGCAAAATGGCTTCAACGACCAAGGTCTGATAGAGCAGGTTCTTCATTTATTCCGACCTCAAATTTTTCATTGAGTTATGCAAATAGGAATATCATGAACACTTCTGGCACAGGATATTAAGTTAGGAACAAACAAAACAGATGCCCTGACCTCAAAATCTTTCATTTTACTGAAATTCATACATAATAAAAACTAACATTTCTGCAGCCATGCCTATCCTACTTCAGTGAGATATTTTCCTCTGCAGCAATGGTGTTACTAAGGACAGGTGATGAATTGTGCATTCAGGTCCGTTTCATGAATCAACTCTTAGTATGAAAAGAGTCAGAGGAGCAGAGAAAATAATTGGGGCCGTATTCCAACCTTGCATTATGAAATTTCAAAATTCACTGGTGCAGTTATCATTTTTTTCTTTCCCTCTTTCTTTTACTATCAATCTGGTTGAAAACTTTGCCTTTACTAATTTCAACTAGCTAAACTCTACAATCTCGAGTTTTTTCCACTTCTTTCAATAATAAGATTAAAGATTTTCATCTAATTTTGAATAATATTTGAACAAATATTATAGGATTGTTTTATACAAAGTTCATTAACATTGAGAACACTTATGTTACTTTTTGTATTTCTTGAAAGGCTCAAAATTCTGAAAATTAACTTATGATTAGCAGCAAAGAGTAAAACTTTGTTTTTACTTAATACTAAAGTTGCATAAGCCCTTATTAAGGTACACTGTGTGTGCATGTGTAGATAAACATGTTTTGGAACATTGGAATTGTTCTGCATGATATTGCAATGATGGATACAGCCATTATACATTTTGTCAAAATGTAAAAATTGTGAGGTGAAAAGTGTAAACTATAATGTAAACTATAAACCATGGTTAGTAGCAATGCTTAAATATCTGTTCATCAATTGTAACAAAAATCCCATTCTCATGTGAAATGTTATTAATAGGGGATAATGGGAGTAGAGGAGGAGTCAAGTACATGGGAATTGCTTATATTTTCAATGTAACTTTTCTGTAATCTAAAACTTCTCTTAATATAAAGATTTTAAAAAGTGAGATATATAAATTTTGGTCTCCCTCAAGTTTAACTTGTTAAACTTAGAAGACAATCTACTATACATAAATCTCATGAAATAAGACCATGGCAAAAATTGGCAGTTAAAAAAAAAAGTCTTTAAAATCATCCTGGTTAATTTTAATGCAACTATAAATAATATCACTTTATTAGGAAATATAATGTTTGAGACAGATGCTTAACTAGAAAATACAAATAGACAATTGATATAAAGCAGGACAATTGCAGGCAGGCTTGAGATTTAAAGAATCTTACCCAGGAATGAACTTAACCACAGAAAGTAAACAACACAAGGTCACATAATCATCAAAGATGCTCACTCTAAGCCAGATTAGATGCATATCAGAATCACCTGAAAAACTTGTTAAAAATATGAATCTTGGGCTACATTCCAGTCAAATTGGTCAGAATTGACAGATTTGGGATCTTATATTTTAACAAGAGTCCAGATTTTTCTTTGTAGACAGTCTCAGCAATCAGAGATGTGGAACCAACCTGGCATCAAGCAAGCCCCAGTAGCATTCAGAACGACACTAAAATCTACACATTATTTTTATGAGGATGTGATGAAATATATAAAGCATATAAAAATGATTGTCATTATCCATTATTACCCATATATCAAAGTAATGCTAATGTGGCTAATAAATTAAAAATGTGGACTGGATTTAGAAAATAAGAATCATGCTTGTCCTTCATTGAGTAATGGGTGAAAAAGGAAGATGTGGCAGAGCATTCAAGTCAAAGGCAAGCAAGAGATGGAGTCAAAAATATAAATTGGATTAGTGGCTAAAGGACTCATGAAGTTTGAAGCTATATTTTTGTATGTTTTTGGTATTCCAAAAGAGACCCTAGAAAGCTATCAGGTCCTAGTACTGGGAACCTGTATATGTTACTTCATATGGCAAAATATTTGCAAATGTGATTAAAGATATTCAGATGAAAGGATTTCCTGGATTATGAGGCTGCACCCTAAATGCCGTCTCATATGTCCTTATAGGGGGGACATTTGACCACAAATAGAAAAGAAAGTGATATTAAGACAGTGAAGACAGTAATTAGAAGTTGCTGGCCTTAAAGATAGAAGCAAATCTGCTCCAAAAATCAATTAAGTCAGTTCCTTGCAGTAAATATCCTAACATATGCCCTAAATTCTATTTCTCCAGTGGAACCCTGAGTGATATAGATCTTAGGGCCAATCGTGGGGTGCTGATATAACAAATGCCAAAATATGTGGAATTGACTTTGAAATTGTATGATGGGTAAAGACTGGAAAAATATTGATGCATATGATAAAAAAGCTAAATTTCCTAAGCAGACTGTTGGTAGAAATACAGATATTGAAGGTGCTTTTGTTGAGGTCACAGAAGGAAATCTGGAGCTGTTACCTTAAACTGGAAGGAAGACAATACTTCTATATAGTGCCAGGAACTTTTCTGAATTTGTCCTACAGTTGGGTGAAAAGCAGGACTTGTAATGAATAAACTTGAATATTTAGTTGAAGACATTTCCAAGCAAAGTATTAAGACACATGCCAGATTCTTCTTGCTAGGTTAGTAAAATACAAGAGAAAGGACAAGTTGAAAAAACAACTGGTAAACAAAAATGAACTAGGAATTATGATTTCGGTAATTCCCCACCTATCTAGATTGCAAAAATGCTAACCCTAAAATATTAACTGTAAAGAATGTATGAATGGCAGAGAAGGTCAAGATGTGAAAGGACAAAATTTTGCTAGTGTTAGGAGATGAGACATGAATCTCATGGATCACCTCAACAATGCAGTAGTAGCCAGGAATAGAGATGGGAATATATGGGACGATAGGTGGAGGTCACTTGTACCTAATGATGTGAATGCTTGTGAAAGACATAGAGGTCCTACAGATTTATTTTGCAGAGATATCATAATTTAAATTATTAATATTATTTCATTTACTTTTAAACATCAAATAAAATGTGTTCATAATTCACTCTAATTACATTATTTAAGCTTCCATACCTAGTATCATGTATTCTACAAACAATTAGTGCTTAATGGATATTTATTATTGATTTTAAAGAGGGATCTCTTTAGCTACCCATGTAGATTTCAATTACCTTTTAAATCAAATTGTATATTGAATTGATCCTACATAGTCTTTTTTCTTCTAGAATCCTCTTAAGATTCAATATATCTATGACAACAATAAACATATTCCAATTACTAACTTTGTAAAAAGATTTGAAATAAAGACTATGTGAGACAACCAGAAAGTTTCAATGGAAAGTTTCCCTTTGAATAAATAGACAACAATATCAAGTCAACACATATTTCAGTGTATGAAATTGTTTTTCAGTTTTGCTCATTTTTCTAGAAAGAAAAAATATACAAATATACAGGATATTGTGAAGAAATGGAAATATTCAGACTCTCCATTTATTTGATACTACTGTGTTTATTTGTTGTAGAGTACCATGTACCTCTAAAAAAATCCAATTCTAACCAAACATTTCAAATTCATGTTAATGGCCCAAAAAAATAAAAAAAATTAAAGACCCCCTTATCCAGCACCCCTTCCCTATATTATTGGTTAGTATTATCCTATACCACAAGATTTTTTAGAATATCTTCAAAAACACTATGAAAGGAACAGAAAGGGACAAATGGTACAGAATGAAAGAAGGATGATGGAATGCCAAAATTCTATAGGCAGGAACAAGGTTAAAAAATGTCTCAGATTCAAGCAAATGCAACCATTCAAGAAAAAGGAAGGGTCATGTCTTAGTTTTTGAGGCTGTTCTGACAAATACTGCATGATGGGATTACTTCACCAACGGGAATTTATTGGCTCACAGTTTTGAGGGAGGTAATTCAAAAATTGAGATGTCAGGTAGGCATTAGGCGTTGCATTCTCCTCAAAGTCTCTAACATTCTGGTACAGGCTTCCAGAGATCCTTGGGGTCCCTTGCCTTATATCCCTACCTTGCTTTCATGCCAGTGCCATCTGATTTTTCTTCTGTATTCTGTTGACTTCTATCTTCCGGTTCTTCCTTTTGCCTTTCTCATTATGACTGAATGTCTTATGCTTAAGAAGGACTCCAGTAATCTGGATTATAGTCCCCTTTCATTCAGACCAGCCATACCTTAATTAAAATAACATTTTCAAGATTTCCTATTTACAATCTGTTTACACCCACAAGAAAATTGACTAAAACTTAGAATATATACACAATTCAATCTAGTACAGATGAATACAGAAGCCAGATACACAGGCAGAGATATCACAGTCATGATCACAGAGACCTGGGTGTAGAGGACAGAACCAGAAATCCAGAGGGCAAAGCCTTGGAACCAAGAGAACAACCATAGGCCATAGAGAAAGAATTTCAGGCAACAAAACCTAACTGAACATCAGGATTTCAATATTGCTGGAAGCAGTGATTCCTTTCTTCCTTATATTCTTTCCCTTTTGGAATAGGAATGTCTAAAACTTTTACACTATTCCGGCCCCACCATGGTATTTTGGAATCAATAAACTTATTTCCTACATAGTGGTCGACAGAAGAATGGATCCTACCCAAAGTGTCACCCTTACTTGATTTAGATGATGACTTGGAAATTGTGAGCAGATGTTATTTAGATGAGGTTTAGCAAATTAGTTGGTGCTGTAATGTGTTGAGACTTTTGGGGAAGTAGGAATGGGGAGAATGTATTTTGCATGTTGGATAAATGAGTATCATTGGAGCTGAAGGGTACACAGTAAAGACTGAATAATAGCCTAAAAATACCTGTTCTTAAACACTGGAACCCATAAATGTTACCTTATAAGGGAAAGAAGTTGTATTTTTTTTTTATTCAAGTTGATATGGAGAGATTAACCTTTGTTTTGAGGTTGGTAAATACATGAAATCACCTATACCTTTATATCAGAGAGATCAGAAATTTTACAGACACACAAAGCAGAAGGCAATGTGAGAGCTGAACAGAAAGATGTTTGAAGTGGTGGACTTAACACTGGAGTAGTGTAGTTACAAATCAAAATTCTGGAAGTCACCACCGGCAGTTAGAGGCAAAGAAGATATTCTCCTGGAGAGCCTCCAGAGGGAATGCAGCCTTTCAGAAACTATGATTTCAGCCTAGTGATACTGATTTCAATGTTGTGACTTCCAAAACCATGACAGAATTGATTTCTGCAATTACAAGTCATCAAGTCTCTCATAATTTGTTAAAGTAGCCACAAGAAATTAATTAAGTCCTTTAAAATTCATTCATAATGGAGAGTAAAATGCATTTTTAATTGACATATGAAAACAGTATTATTTGTAGGACCGCATTATTTTCTATGCATAGCGTTCTGTTCATAGTATTTTATATGTATTGGCACATTTTATCTCAAAACAACTCTACAAAATAGGTATCCTTATATCCATTTTATACCCGAGAAAACCTTGCCACTGAAAGGTTAAGTAATTTACTCAAGGACACTTTCATAGAAAGTGTCAGAGACGTACAAAAAAAATGTATGCTCATACTTAAGGGAACAAGTCATTGGGAAAATTTTTACACATTTATAATTAGGATTAAAAAATTTGAGACTAGCCTTTAATAAGAAGAGAATGACAGGGAGGAATAATTTTTTTTTTCCTTTTTTACCAGGAGGTCCCAGAGATCGAACCCAGGTCCCTCCATATGGGAAATGGATGCCCAACCATTTGAGCTCATCTGCCCCCCCCCAAATAACTTCTATCTTTTTAAATTTTATTTTACTTTCAAAGGAAAGGTAGAAAGAAAGGAACATAGTCATTGTGTTAGGACAGTAAAGGTCTCATCAGAAAACCCTGAGTGTAAAGGGCTGGGAAGAATTGGGGTTCTAGTAGGTGAGGAGGGAGAATAGCAGACAAAATCTCAGGTGCAGATTTTGAACCTGAAAGGGTGAAAATTATATCTTGATATTGTTTATGGAGGACAATAGTAGGAACTAGAAGAAGGGAAGGAGAATGAAAGAGAATAGGAAAATTTCACAATAAAGCATGCCTCAAATAGTGGGGTTCCTGAGGGATCTAGAGATATCCAGACCCAATAAGCAGAGCAGACAACTCAGGAATTCAACATCCTATCAGTGGTCCTTACTTTCTAATTTATGCTACCCAGTTTAAATAGTTAGACTCATTTATAATTTCCTTACACATGGCTCTTCTCCCCCTTTTATTTGAACCTATAATAACCACTATACTTATTAAATATATTTTCCAGAGACTTTAATCTTTGATCCATTCATGTGATTATTGAGGTCTGAATCTCAGCAGAGTTGCAACACCTTCTCTCCAGGTCTTTGGACTCACCTAACACAACTAACAAGGAGATGATGACCAAAGACCATCCCAAAGAACAGATTGTGTCTGCAACTGCAAATAAGATAGGCCATTTTATATCATCATATAACAAGCAGAGCTGTGTGGGAGAGAGTGTAGACTACAGTGTGAACTATGGTCCATGCTTAATGGCAAAGCCCCAGGATGTATTTTTGGATTGCAATGAATGTGCCACACTAATAAAGGATGTTTATGTGGGAGAGTGTGGGAGGTGTGGGGAGTGGGGCATATAGGAATCCTTATATTTTTTGTGTAACATTTATGCAATCTAAGTATCTTTTTAAAGAAAATTTTATATATATATGAATGATAGTTCCATCCATCTGCCCATGGGATCAAATCCCCTTCTCAATTAGAAACAGAGGGGCCCTCACAATTCCAAAATCCTTTAGATTGGAAAATGAACAATGGACTAAAAGGAACTTGTTATTATTCTATTAAAGACTTATTATTCAAGCATTTGAAGAACTTGTATCATTGACATAAAAGCAGTGGCCACCAGAGGTTCTGAGGGGAGGGAGAGGGAAAAATAGGTGTAATATGGGGCATTTTTGGGACTTTGGAATTGTCCTGCATGACACTGCAATGATGGATACAGGACATTAGATATTTTGTTATACCTACTCAATTGTGCAGGGCAAAGTGTAAACTGCAATATAAACTATATCCCATGGTTAGTAGCACTGCTTCAATATATGTTCATCAGTTGTAACAACTGTACCATGCAAATGAAAGATGTTGTTAATGTGGGAATGTGTAGAGGGGGTAGGTGATGGAGAATATGGGAATGCCTTATATATGTTATGTAACATTCATGTAATCTAAATCTTCTTGACAAATAAAAACAAGGAAAAGAAAAAGAAAAGAAAGCACATGGAAGTGGTAGTTGATCTATGAAGTTATGAAACTCACTTGAACTGATTTAGCAGTGTGTAAAGCTTAGGCTTTGCTTGTTGTGGCATGAACACCTATCTCTATGGAACATGCAGTTTCTAGTGATAAAAAGGTCCTGACAATATGAGAGAAAGACCCATGAGAAATGGTGATAGGTGGAATAATAGTCTCCAAAGATATCCACACCTTATCCCTGGAACATGTGTATATATTACTTTACATGGCAAAAGGAACTTTGAAGATGTGATTAAGGATATGGACCTTGATTTCGGGAGCTTATCCTTGTATATCTGGGTGGACCCAATCCAATTGCATGAGACTATAATAACACAGAACCTCTCAGGGCTGTTATTAGAGGAAGATGAGACTGTGGCAGAGGGGTCATAGATATGCAGGGTTTCTGGCTGAGAAGATGGAGGAAGGGGGCTTCCTGTCAAGGAATGTGGGAAGCATTTAGGAGCTTAAAAAGGCAAGGAAATGGGTTGTTCCCTAGAACTTCTGAAAGGGAAGGCAGACATGATGACACTTTGATTTTAGGCCAGTGAAACCATTTATGGACATCTGACTTCCAGAAATGTAAAATGATGAGTTTTTAATGCTTAAGCCAATACAGTTGAGGAAATATGTTTCAGCCACAAGAGCAAAAGAATACAATGATTTTTTTTTACACCATTTTCCTACAGTCACGTCCCATAACAGGTCATCCAATGGTCACCGAGCCCCTTGATTGTCAAGATGCACATCTTCTCAGACAATCTGAGGAGAAGTGGAAATCCAGATCTGTGTGTGGAGGAAACATTGGGTGAGAACTAGAGAGGTCTGTGTTCCAGGCTGAAGCTGTGTAAGAAAACAGCTGTAATGTTACTGAGAGAGAATTAGTCCATCACATGTTCAGCCTGGAGCCTGCTCATGCTAAGAGAGAAAACTGTGCCTGACCTACTGACACTGAATTGTTTGGGAACCCTATTGAGCAAAATGGATGCCCAGGAAATGATGGTTTAACAATCTGTCCTTGTTCTATCAATGCATCTTATAAATTTTTATTTAAACTAAAGAATATTCTGTTACTCTGTGTCGAATGTTGAAGCATGTTGACCATTTTGCATGTGCTACTTTCCATTTGCATTTCTTCTGTGAATTTCCTGTTCATATACTTTTGAAAAATATCTATTAGATTTTATAAATATTTCATTGATTTGAATTGTGCTTTATTTCTTAATGTTTGTAATATATGCATTGTAATATATTCAAATATATTTTATAATTCTGTTTTTCAAATGGTATGATACATATTGACATGTATATACTTGAGTTCACTCCTACAAAGATAAATCAAAAAGTAATGAATTGTTAAAAGAAACCAATTAGCCAAAGCTTCCCATTATTTATGTCAAATTATTGTACAGTATTGTTTTAAAAGCTGGGAAACCTAAACAGCAACATCATAACAACAAGAAAAAAACTTTTCTTAGATACAACATGGAATTGAGGATGCAGGGACAACCATTGCTCCCAAATCAGAAGAACAGAAGATAGGTGAGTAAAGAACACCAAGCATAGCTGCAACCAGTACTAGTGGTGTCAAAGAAAAAACTGTACAAGACAAGGTTAAACAGTTAATGAAGACTTTAGTCAGAAGCTGCCAAAGCAGGAGAGAGAAAGTATAACTCACTCAACACAAAGGACAGCAAGCTTCTTAAGGACCAGGAGTAAGTTAGAGGAAAAACATTGGAACATAACAATAGGATCTGATCACTGGGAAGAACATTGAATTACTGAGGTAGCAATCAGGACGATTTGGTTCTATGCAGATGGGTAAGAGATATTCTGTGGTTCCTATTAATTCCACATGGGTGGGAATGTTTTTCTTTGAGTAATTTATGGGCCGTGGAACCTCTAAGGGCGGGGAAAGAGAATGAGGGAGACAACGAACTGCCTAGTAGGAGTCTCTCAGGTGCAAGGGAAGTATAAAGGCAAGGCTGAGAGAGAGGAGTGGAGATGGTCCAGGCTAGACGGATGTTAAGAAAAGTTAGAGTTTCAGTTACCACTTTCCTTTTTTTTATCCTATGATTTGAGTTGTCTACTCTGCTTCCTACAGCAGCAATGTAAGTTTCTAGGTAGTCAGTATGAAAGAGGGAGTGCATCAGTACACATAAATAATAGAGCAGGTAACATGGTCAAGAGAAATAAAAACAGTCTTAGTCAGTAGGAAGACTAGAACTAACAATGATAAATTTCTGGATGCTCAGGGTGGACTAGTTTGAGAATTGAAGTCTCTAGGTGGCCTAGTTTTGAGGGAGACACAATGCTTTCCTGAGGTTTTCTGCCAAGAATTCCACCATATTCTCATTGTGAAGAATATTCCCCTTGAGATTCCAAGAGTGAGGGGAAAACTAATAATTTTGAATTATGCCCAGAATACTCTATTCTCTTCAATGAAGTAGGACCCATAAAATAATCTATTTTACCAGAATCAAATCCTCCCAGGGTTTTTCCAGAACATAACCAACACGGGGGAAGGAAAATACCTAATTCCATCCTTCTCTATCCTTCCTGTTTCACCTAAGGAAGGGGTGGGGGAAGCAGAGAAACTCTTGGGAAAACCAACTGCAGCCCAGGGAAACAAAAATCCTAAAGGACTGTGACAAAATAATGGGATTATAGAACAATCTTTCCCCCAAACATTACTATGACATCAAGAGGACTCCTATATAATAATAGTGGGAAGCAATGGAGAAAACTGCAAAGCTTAGAATGTATTTAAAGAAGAAATCCCTAGGAAAAAACAAAGACAACAGGGAAGACAAAAGCAAGGACCTCGGACAAAATTTTAGCCTCTGGCTTTTACAGCAAGCAGTAACCAGTAAACACAGCCTTACTCCTACAGAAATAAAACAAATCCTCATACTAAGGCCTAATTATCTCACTTCCTTTTATGAATAAATCATAGGTGCATTTCAGCAAAAAAAAATATTGCAAGGCATTCTGTGATAGTTTGAAGCTGTATGTACCCTAGAAATGTATGTTCTTAAAGATAAGCCATTCTTGTGTGTTTGGATACATTGTAGGTAGTATTTTTGGTGAGTCAAATCTTATCTTAAGATGATATTTAATTCTGAGTGGGTCTCAATACCCATAATATAGTCCTTTTAAAGAGAATGAAAATCAAAGAGAGAGAGAAAGTCATGGAAGCATAAGGTGAAAGCAATAAATTCTGAAAGAGAAGGGAGAGACCACCAGACACCACTTTTTCTGTTCCCATGTGGGAAAATGCACAATATTACTGGCAACTCATCTTCAGAACGAAAGCACTGCCTTGATGATGTCTTGATCAGTACATTTTTTTCCAGTCTCAAATGTGTAAACAGGTTGTAAGCTAATAAATTCCCAAGGTTAAAAGCCAATTGAGAAAGTGGCACATGAGGGAATTCTGGAAAGATGGCATTTGAGTAGGGCAGCATGGCAAAACTGTTTTACAAAACCAGTAGAGGAAGGGCAAAAATTTGCCTGAGGGAACAGCTTTGGGAGTCTGCCGGCCAGGAAAGTGCTGCATATTTTCAAGGAGGGAGAGGGGTAGAAGACAATGAGGTGAAAACAAAACCCCTGAGTTACTAGCAACTGTGGCTCAGAATGGCACCCATGCCCAAACATCAAGAGAAATACCCTTGGTAAAACCTGTGACTCACTGTGGCTTACTGATAGGGGAAGGTTGGTCTCCCTTCCTAGGAGGAGGGAGGGTGAAGTGGAGGGTGGGGAGTAGTTTCTCTTTAGTGAGTTCAGCCAGTGGAACCCACTTTGAAGAGACACCTTAGTGGAAAGGTTAGACAAAGAATGCCATCTGCTGGCAGATTTGAAACTACAAGGAAAAAAAAAGTCTTTAGAGTCTCTCAGGTCCAGGCCCTCTAAGATCTCATCTGCAGGACATTGGTGAATTCCTGACCCCATTTTGATAATGTAAGTTGGACAATTTTAAAGATGTATCATTAGTTGAACCAAAAAACAAAGAAGAGTTGTGAAACTAAACCATTAGGCAAGACAGAGAATTTGACTGTCAGGGTAAATTCAACAACATAATCAGATGTCTAGACATCAACAAAAAAATTACATATTAAATATATCATACCACTGCCTTCTTGCCTCCAAGCTTTCTCATGAGTGATCAGCACTTAATCTAATTGATCTTCCCTTGTTTGTGATGAATTTCTTTTCTCTTGCTGTTTTCAGAATCCTCTCTTCATCCCTGACATTTGACATTCTGAATTATATGTGTGTCAGAGTAAATCTATTTGAATTTGTTTGGGGTACTTTGCCTTTCATGAATATTGATATTTATGTATTTCATAAGGGTTGGGAAGTTTTGGTCATTATTTCCTCAACAATTCTTTGTGCCACTTTTCCATATTCTTCTCCTTCTGGGACACTGTTAATGCATATGATTTTGCTTTTCATGATGACATTCAATTACCTGAGACCCTGTTCCATTTTTATCCTTTCTTTGTTCTTCCTGTTTGTTTGTCTTTTCACATTCAGTTGCTCCGTTCTCCAATTTACTGATTTTATCCTTCAACACATCTACTGTTACATGCTTCTAAATGTATTTTTAATCTCATCCATTGGGTCTTTCATTCCTATAATCTCTGTTACTTTGCTTTGCTGGCTTTCAAATTGTCTTCCTAATTTCCTTTACTCTTTAGCCATATTTTCCTTCAACTCCTCAGTATGTTTGGACACATTGTAAGTAATACCTTTTGGTGAGAAAGATGTTATCTTAAGATGATAATTAATTCTGGGTAGTTCTTAATACCCATACTACAGTCCTTTTAAAGAGACAAAATACTTGCAAAGAGAATCCAAAGCACATGAAATGAATTATACACAACAATCAAGTGGTTCTATCCCAGGTATGCAAGGGTGGCTCAACACAAGAAAATCAATTGGTGTAATAAATCACATTGATAAACTAAAGAAGAAAAATCACATGATAATCTCAACTGGTACAGAAAACACATTTGAAAAAAATATATATCATCCTTTCTTAATATGAACATTCCAATAGGTGGGAAAAGAAGGAAGCTTTCTCAACATTGTAAAGCCCATATATGAAAAACCCACAGGTAAGATTTTACTCACTAGTGAAAGACTGAAAGCTTTCCAGCTGAGATTTGGAAAAAGACAAGGATGCTCATTGTCATCAATGTTATTAAATATTGTGGTACAAATTTTATCTAGAAGAAATAGTCAAGAAAAAAAAATAAAATATACTAAAATAGGAAAGGAAGAAATAAAATTTTCACTGATATGATCCTATACCTAGAAAATCCTCAAAAAATCCATAACAAAGCTACTAGAACTAATAGACAAGTTCAGCAAAGTGGCAAGATACAAAAATAATACACAAAAACTAGTAGTGTTCATATACATTTCTAATAACCAATATGAGGAAGAAGTCAGAAAAAAATTCCATTTATAATAGGGCCTAAAATAATTAAATATTTAACAATAAACTTAATGAAGGATATAAATAAGAAGATTTGTGTGAACACCATTAATTAGTTGTCTTAAATCCTATGTCTCATCATAATTTTTATTTGATCCTGCTGTAGACCATAGCTTCCTTTTTCTTTGGTATGTCTTGTAAATTTTGGCACCTTTAAAAAATATTAAGTCATAATTGATCAAACACCTAAATATAAAAGGAACAACTATAAATTTCCTAGAACAAAATGTAAGGAAACATCTTCAAGACCTTGTTTTAACCATAGTTTCTTAAATTTTACACCCAAAGCATGAGCAATGAAAGAAAAAATAGATAAATGAGACCTCCTCAAAATAACCACTTTTATTCTGTTAAAGACTTTATGAAGAATCTAAAAAGCAGCCTACCCAATGTTTGAAAATATTTGGAAACCACATACCTGATAAGGGTTTGCTATTTATATAAAGAGATCATACATCTCAAAGATAAAAAGATAAGCCATCCAATTAAAAAAAAAATGGGCAAAAGACTTGAATAGGCATTTTTCCAAAGAGTAAATAAAATGACCAAAAAGCACAAAAAAAATGTTCACCATAATTAGCTATTAGGGAAATGCAGATTAAAACCACAATGAGATACCCTTTCACAACTAACAGAATGGCCATTAAATAAACAGAAAATTACAAGTGCTGCAAAGAATGGGTAGAAATAGAAACATCCCGGCACTGTTGGTGAGAATGTAGAATGGTGCAGCCTCCATGGAAGACCATTTCACAATACCTCAAGAAGCTGAATATATAATTCCTGTATGATTGAGTGATCCTGTTCCTAGGAATATATTCAGAAGAAATGAAAACAAGGGCATGAATTGAAATTTGTATGCCAATGTTCATAGAAGCATTATTCACAATTGCTAAAATATGGAACCATCCCAAGTGTCCATCAAATGATGAATGGATAAACAAATTGTGGTATATACATACAATGGAAAAGTATTCAACTCTAAGATGAAATGAAATTGGATTGATATGACAAGATGCATAAATCTTTAGGATATTATGTTGTGTATAATACATTTGACAGAAAAAGACAAATATATGGTCTCATTAATATGAACTATAAACAATGAGTAAACTCATAGAAGTAATGTCTAGATTATAGGTTACTAAGTGATAGAATGTGGGCTAAGAATGGGAAATGATGCTTAATATACATCGAATTTTTAAACACATTTACTGTAAAAAGTATATAAATGATTAGAGAGTGTCATAACACATTCTTCTGAGTATAATTAATACTGCTTATTCATAAGTGTATTTATGGCTTAAGGGGTAGTCTGTGGCCAAAAATGTCAAGGAAGGTAGAGATCTGAGATGGCAGTGTAGGAAGGGCAGACTGCACTCCTCCAGAAACTGAAGGAAGGGAGGGGTACAGGGTGATTGGTGAGCACTGGCAGCATAAGACAGTTGATAGTGGCCTGAGAAGGAGATCTATTTTTCATGTTTTTTTTCCCCCTTTGTTTATTTTTTCTTATATTTCTTTTTTCTCCTTAGTTTCTTTATTGCTTTACTTTATTTAATTTATTCCTCTTCTGTTGCTTTTCTTTCATTCCAGTTTCTCTTACTTGGTCTTCATTTTCTTTCTTCTCATCTTTCTGGTCTTTAATTTTATTCTATTTTTCCTGTTTCTTTTTTCTTATTCCATTTATTTTATTCCTAATCTTTTTTATTTTTATGACTTTTCACTTTTAATATTAATTTTTTCCAAATTCTTTTTGATTACATTTTTATCTTTTAAAATTATTTTTCTCTTCTTCCTTCTTTCCTATTCAATGCAATCCTGTTTTGGGGGAAACACAGACAACTACAAGGATATGGAATTTGTGAAACCAAGTGTTAAAGAGTATCCTTAACACAAAGCAAAATGAAATAAAATACTAGAGTAGAAATAGAAGCTAAACAACTGGACAAACCCAAGATTTACAGATACCTAAACACCAGAAAAAAATTACAAGTCACACCAAGAAACAGGAAGGCATGGCCCAGTCTAATGAATAAACTAAAAAGTAGGAGGAAATGCAGAATGTGGAACAACTAATCAACGATGTCCAAACAAATGCCATGAATCAACTCAATGAAGTGAAGGAAGAGATAAAGGATATTAAAGACACTGGGAGAACAAATAGAAGAAATCATAAACATACATAAAAACATAACAGATCAGATGGAGATTGCAGGCACAATGCAAAAAATTAAAAATACCCTGGAAGGACATAACAGCAGATTTGGACAGGCAGAGAAAGGTATTAATGATGTCAAATATAGAACATATGAAATAAGACAGATAGTAGAACAGATAGATAAAACAATAGAAAAATTTCAGCAGGGAATCGAGGAATTGAATGACAACACAAAAGTCACAAATATACTCATTAGAGGCATTGCAGACTGAGAAGAGGAGAGAAAGTATGTAGAAGGAGTGTTGGAGGAAATAATGGCTGAATATTTCTCAACTCTTTGGAGATGCAAGGATGTACATGTCCAGGAAGTGAAGAACACTCCAAACAGCATAAATCCTAACTGGTCTACCCCAAGACACATACTTATAAAATTGACAAATGCTCCATACAAACAGAGAATTCTGAAAGCAAGAGAAAAGATATCTATCACATATAAGAGAACTGCACTAAGGTTCCCTTATAACGTCACAACCAAGAAAAGCCCAGGACCAGATGACCTCAAAAGTGAATTCTAAAAATCATTCCAGAAAAAATTAACAACAATCCCACTTAAACTCTTTGCAAAAATAGAAGTGGAGGGAACATTGCCTAACTCATTCTATGATGCCATCACCCTAATACTAAAGCCACATAAAGATTCCAAAAGAAAACTACAGACAAATCTCTCTAATTAACTAAGATGCTAAAATCCAAAGCAAAATACTTGCTAATCTTATTTAACAATACATCAAATGAATTACACATGGCAAACAAGTGGGTTTTATCACTGGTATGGAAAGATGGTTCAACATAAAGATATCAATCAATGTAATACAACACATTAACAAATTGAATGAAAAAATCACATGATTATCTCTATTGATGAAGAAAAAGCATTTGACAAGATACAGCATCGTTTATTGATAAAAATATGTCAAAGGATAAGAACAGAATGAAACTTCCTCAACATGATAAAGGGTATACATGAAAAACCCACAGCTAACATCATACTCAATGGTGAAATGCTAAAGGCTTTTCCTCTAAGATCTGGAACAAGATAAGTTTCCTCTCTTCCAGGGGCTGCGTTTTTCTCCGGGCTTAGCTCCTGTTTCCTCCACAAGGTCAGCTGTAGGCAATCAAGCAAACAGTTCACTTCTCTTCTCCTGGGGCCTTCTTTCCAACATCAAAGCTGCTTCTCAAAAGACTGCTTCTCACAACTGTTCTTGCCATGCCTTTTATATTTGATTCCCCACCCACCAAGGGGTGGGGCTCAACACCCTAATCATAACCTAATCACGCCCAGATTAACAGATCAGTTTACAAGCATGATCCAATTATATTTTTGGAATTCATAATTACATCAAATTGGCCAATGGTTACAGATGTATCTTGAAGACCTTATTTTGAGTGAAGTAAGCCAGTCACTAAAGGATAAATATTACATGACCTGACTGATATGACCTAAGCATTTTGAGCAGACTCACAGAGCTGGAGTCTGGAAGATAGGATATCAGGAGACAGAAAGGGAGTAGAGTATGGCAAGCACGTGCTCAATCTTGGCAGAACCTGTGATAAAGTGGAAGGGGTAATTTGGCATTGGATAAGGGTGATGGTGGTGTAGGGACATGAGTTGCATCAACGGTGCTGAAATGTGACTGTGAACAGATTGGGAGGTTTGGGTTCAACTATCCATGGAACAAGGGGGATATCTGGAAGAAATAACAGGTGAGATCTGGGGATTTATAGGTCTGTAGATGAAACTACAGTGATGGGGATGTATTTCTGGCAAATTTGGCAGGGGAGGGTCACTGGTGCAGGGTGTTGAGTGTGGGGTGATATGTAGGAAAAGATGCACCTAAAGCACGTTTTTATGTAATATGAATGTGTTCATCTTGTCATAGGGTGTAATCTCAGTGTGTGGAGACCCACAAAATGAACAAGAGAGTATGAATCTCCCATCCTGAGGATTCTTGCTATGTTCTCAAACATAAGGGCAAAAATCTCTTGATTACATAGGCAGTATCTAATTAAGAAAAGACCAGTATGTCAAGCCTTCATTATTAATGCATGCAACTATGAATCTTATTATTGAAAAATTGAAACTTAGTGGTTACCGTAGTTTCCATGGGTAGGGGCAGGCAAAAATACTTGGAACATAGGATATTTTAGGGCATTGCAATTTTTCTGTATGATTTTGCAATAACAGATACACGCCATTACATATTTTGTCAAAACATATAAAATTATATAGTGTAAATTGTAAACCAAAATTTTGAGAAACATCGGAAAAATACAATTAGTGTAGCTATGGACTATAGTTAACGGCAATAATGTAATATTCTTGCATCGATGCCAAAGATATACTGTGTTAATGGTAGGGAGATATGGAAGAGATATGCCTAGTGTGCGCTGTGGACCATAATTATTGATAATGGTCTGATGATGTCATCTCATAATCTGTAATGAATGTACCACAAAGGTGTGGTGTGTTGTTGAATGGTTGTTTTATGGGAATTCTGCACAAGTGAAGGATTATTTTGTAAGTTCACAACTTCTGTACTGAAAACTATTTTAAAAACGTATTTGTAAAACAATATAAAAATAAAGAATTGCAAACCATTGACTGTAGCAGTGCTTCAGTATTTGTTCATCAATTGTAACAAATATACCCATACTCATGTAAGATGTTATTAATAAGGGAAAATGTGAGGGAGGGTATATGGGAATCCCCTATATTTTCCATGTGACTTTTCTGCAACCTGAAGCTTCTTTGAAAATAGGGTGAAAAAAATAAGACATTGGGGGAACATACAGAAGAAATTGTAAATATACAGAAACGATAACTGATCTTACAGTGATGAAAGGTACAATGCAAGAAATTTTTTGTCTTTGTTTTTGGGGAGGCTTTGGATTATAGAATATTTACAACTATGGCAGGGGAGGATCACTGGTGCAAGGGTTCAGTTTTGAGGGGATATGTGTGGAAGGATGTACCCAGGGCATGCCTGTATGGAATATGAATGTGTTCTTGTGGTCATGAGGGCACTATCTCAGTGGGTGGAGATCCATATGACAGCTGGAAAGTGTTCTTTTTAAAACTTTCTTCACTTAAGCAGCTCTGAAAATTCCAATACACTAATTGAGCTGGTTTTCTATTAATCTAATTTTAGAAGTTTCTCTTGGCACATAATTCCCTGAAAGGTATTATCCAGACCTTCTCAGTTTTGCTTACAGAAATAAGATAATGTCTCACAGCAAAACCAGGTAGAATGGTTTAAATCTGTAACTTTTCTCAGAGGCAAAATGCTTGATACCCTTGAGCAGTTGGCTGAGAAAGGAACCATGAAGGCTTTGCACTTGCACTACAATATCTACACTGAGGTTTATAGTCACTGAAACCAAAGTCAAGTTTGCTGTGCTTCAGACAACACAGGACTGAGAAATTGCACATAAAAGTCTTACAAGACCCCTGGCATTACATTTTTTAAAAACTTGCTTTTCTTCTCAACTGCTCCTTTCTTTCCTTTTTTCTCCTATAAAAACTCTAGCTCCCATTTTCACTTTGAACTGGTTTCGTGAAGATTCCACCAGTTCCTTGCTTGTGCACTTGCAATAAATTACCTTCTCTCTGAGAAAAATGGTTCCCTTTGTAAAGCCAGATCAGGAAGGCCTGTCTATTTTTAATAGCTTCACTTATGTTAACACACACAATAACCAACAAAACATTAAACCCCTATCCTGGGAATACCTGCTATATTCTTTAATAGAGTGGCAAGAATCTCTTGAGTACATAAGCAGTGCTTAGCAAAAGAGGACAGACCAAGACACCAGGCTCTTGATATTACTGCTTGTGCTTACGAACCTCATGCTTATAAAATTGAATCCTAGCTTAGTACTATATATTGCCTAAGATTACCTCTTAAAAACCACTTTGTTACTAAAATTTGACCTCTCTCTAAGCCAAACTCAGCATGTAAGCTCATTGCCTTCCCTGCCTCTAACCCACCCCAGAATGGGATATGCCTCCCAGATTTAGGCCTCCCTGGCACGAAGGATTATTACCAAGCACCAGCAAGTGATATATTTGGAAAAAGGCCTTTACCAAATGGGGAAAATATTAAATACAAATGAGTTTTTGTAGCTGAAAGATTTCAAAGTGTGTCGGGGAGTCATTTCAGAAGTTACCATTATGTACATCTCAGCAGGATCTCATTGACTGCCATAGTTAACAATGCCTTAAACAGTGGTCACAAACAGAGGACTCAGGAGAATCTGACTGACTGCCACAGTAAACAAAGCCTCTAGGGGTGTTCCTGAAGGCTCTAGAGATATCTGGACACCATAAGCAAGACAGACAATCTCAGGAAAATGTCAACCCATCAGTGGGCCTTACCTTGGAATGTATGTTATCTCTCCAATATAACAGATTTAGACTCCTTTATCGTTTTCTTACACATGTCCTGCTGCCCCTTTTATTTGAATGTATAATTAGCACTATACCCATTAAATATCTGTTCCAAAGACTTAAATCTTTGTCTGTTCATATGCCAGTTGAGCCCTGAATCTCAGCAGAGTTGCAGCCAACGCCTACTCTCCAGTTCATTGGACTCACCCAGGACAACTAACAAAATGGTGATGATGGACAACACTCATGCAAAAAAACAGAATATCTACAACTGCAAGCAAGACATTTCTGTCTATCTACCCCATGAGATAAGCAGAGTGGGCATCACCATCCCAAAATATTCAAGATTGAAGAATGAATAAACATAAGGGGAGAATGCAACTATGAACCAAAGTAGACTTATTAGTCTATTAATGGAAGAACTTGTAACATTGACATACAGATAGTGGTCACTAGAGGTTCTGAGGTGAGGGAGAGGGAAAAATAGGTGTAACATGAGACATTTTTTTGGAACATTGGAATTGTTCTGCATGATATTGCAATGACAGATACAGACCATTATAAAATTTCTCAAAACCTATAAAATTGTGCAAAGTATAAACCATAATGTAAATTTCAGACCATTATTAGTAACAATGCTTCAATATTTGTTCATTGATTTTAACAAGTATGCCACACTGGTAAAAGATGATAATGAGGGAAAATATGAGAGGGGGAGGGGTTGGGGTATATGGAGATCCCCTATATTTACCATGAAACTTTTATGTAATCTAAAACTTCTTTAAAAATAAAAAAGAAAGGAAGCTAAAGAATCATCTACAGAATTATAAGATAATAATTTCAGTGGTGCATGAAGATTGTGCTTAATAGTATAAATATAAGAATGCTCTTCCTTTACAAAGTGCTAAGAATATGGTGATACCCGGGAAAATGACAACTAATGTAACTTATGGATGATAGCTAACAGTAATATTGTAATATTTTGCAACAATGGCAAGAAGATATTATTTCAATACCTAGGGACAACAGTAGGTGGCTATAAATGGGTATGGGATTTTTCTTTTTGCAATAATGAAAGTGTTCTAAAATTGAGTGAGGTAATAACAGCACAACCTGATAATGAATATTAGAGTCATTGAGTGTACTTGGAATAGATTGTAGAAAGCATGGGACTGTATAACACAGAGAATCCAGTGATGGATCATGGACTGCGTTTAACCAGATAAAGATGAGAATACTTTCTCCTGAATGATAACAAACATATGATTCTAATACATGGTGTTAATAGTAAGGTGGGTTGGGGGAAAATACACCAACTGTAAGAAATGGGCTATAGTTAGTAGTAATATTTTGACAATGTTCTTTCATAGTTTGTAAGAAAAGTTTGACAAGAATTCAAGGTGTTGGTGGTAGGAAAATTTATGGGAACCCTGTATGATCACAGGCATTTTTGTTTTGTAAATTCACAAATTTTATTATACACTTATTGTTTATGTTTGTTCATGTATAAATGATATAATTTAATAAAATGTAAAAACACAAGCCCCCAATTAAAAGAGCAAAAGACTTGAACAGACATTTTTCCATATAAGAAATATAAATGGGCAAAAAACACATGAAGAAATCTGCTAGTGTGTATGCGTGTGTATATACACACACACAATGGAATACTATTCAGCTGTAAGAAGAGATGAACTTGAGATGTATATGACAACATGGATAAACCTTAAAGACAGTATGTGGAGTGAAATAAGCCAGACACAAAAGGACAAACATTTTATGGTCCCACTAATATGAACTAAACAGGATAAGTAAACTCATGGAGTTAAACTCTAGAGTACAGATTGCAGGAGATACAATGTAGGTTAAGATAGGGAAGCGTATGCTAAATGTATGCAGATTGCTTTAAAGGGGATTTTAAACTAGGGAAATGGATAGAGTTGATGGTAACACATAGTGATTATACATAACACTCCTGTTTTATAAATGTGACTATGATTGAAAGTATTAGTCAAGAGAGGTTGATGTCAATTGAAAGAAAGCCAGAGGATAATCTAAAGATTGTATAATATCATGATTTCAGTGGTGGATGATGATTGTGGTTAATAGCACAAATACATGAATACTCCTCTATTACGAGGTATTAGAAATATGCAGATGCATAGTAAAATAAAACTAATGTAATATATAGACTAAAGTTAACAGTAATATTTTCATATTTTACATTTTTGCATTTTCTATTCAATGGCATAGAAGGTACTATATCAATGTTAAAGGTTAATAATGGGAGTATAAGATATTATGGAATACTTCTTTTGGAGTAATGATAATATTCTAAAATGGACTGAGCCAATGACATCACAAATCTGTGATGAAACTGAGAGGCACTGAGAGTGAGATAGAACACTGTATAACACAGTGAACTCTTTGGTGCATGATGGACTATAGTTAACAGTACAAATATGACAACATTCTCTCATGAAATATAACAAATATACAATACCAATACATGGTGTCAATAGCAGTATGGTTTATGAGAAAAATGCACCAAATATAAGCTCTGGATCATAAATAAGAGTAATATTATGGTGGTGTGTTTCATCATTTGTAACATATGTGTCATAACAATATAAGTTGTTGGGGATATGTATGGGAAGTCTGTATAGCATGCATGATTCTTTTGTTAATTCAAAGCAAACAAAAAAAAAACACTATTAAAATTTTTTAAAAAGCCAACCCATTTTATGGTATTTACTATGAGAAGCTTTAGCAAACTAGAATACATATTACAAGGCAAACACAAAGTCTGAAGAGACAGAGCAAATATCAAAACCAAATTCATAAATGAAAAAGTTGTTGCTATCATAAGGCCAGCAATTTAAAGAAACAATAATTTAAAATGCTAAGATGTATAAGGGAGAAAGCAAGAACATATGAGTAATGTAATTAAAGAGATAGAAATTCATATACCCTATTAGGAGATAATTTTATTTTGGGTTATATACATTGTAGATATGTGTGTTTAAGGACACTAGGGTACATGAAAAAGAACACTCAAAGCAGTTTCTTTCATAATTTTAAAAAATGAAAAAAAAAACACAAAATGCCCATCAACAGCTAATTTCATAATTTTAGTATACATGCAGTAAATTGTATGCAACAATGAAATGAATTAATTACAAATGAATATGACAAAATAGATGTTCTTAGAGTATTGATGAGAAAATATGTGTCACGAGTGAATATATATAGTATATGACTATTTATATAAAGTTCTACTAAGACATCTGTGTGGTCAGGAATGTACATCCAGAATGTAAAATCACACAATTTATAACTATAAAATTCAGAGAAAGCATTTAACACGTAAGGGAAGGAAGAGCTATTGTTAATAAAGTTTCATGGAATTTCAAGGTTAAATAAACTATATCTTCATGGGAGCTGAGTGACTACTATGTTATTATTTAAGAAAGATGTGTGCATAATATACGTGGAGAGTATGCATATTTCAAAGTTATATTGATAATAAATTTCAAATAGATATTTATTATACATATAATTTCACAACTTTATTGATACATAGGAAAATTATATACACAGAGTATATGTCACAATACCTGAAATACAGTATTGGTCAATTAATGTTTGTTGAATACATTAATGAACAAAAAGAAAATGAATAATTGAAAGCATTAATTCTATCAAAGTCTAAGTTACAAGATGGAAGGATTCTTGGCAAAATTATATCTCTAGTTCAGACATCTCTTCTGAATTCTTAAATTATCTAACATGTCTTAAAAACCTCTCAAATACAATATCATCAAAATCTAATTTTCATTGATCCCCCCCACATCACACTTCCATGAAATTCCAGCCAAGGGACGAGGCCAGCACACATCCAAATTGCGTAAACCAGAATAATTGGAGTAATCTTTACTTCAACCCTCATAAACTTATAACACTCGTTTTCTGTCAATTTCACAAGAATAATACATTAAAAACAAACAAACAATAGAGTCCACAAAATGAAAAACTGATTCTTTGAAAATATCTATAAATTGTACAAAACTTTAGGTAAACTGAAAAAAATTGGCAGCATACAAATAATTAAAATCAGAAATGAAAAGATGGATATTTCTACTGAACCCACCAAAATAAAAGGACTATATGAAAAAGACTACAAGAGAATACTATGAAGAACTGAACACCAATAAATTAGATAACCTGGATGTAATTTAAAAGTTCTTTGAAATACACAAACTCTCCATACTGACTCAAGGAAAAATAGAGGATCTTAAAAAGTGAATTTCTAGTAAAGAGATTGAATAAGTAATAAAAACCCTCACAACAGAAAAGAAGAGGACCAGCTTCACATGTGAAATCTACCAAACATTGCAAGAATACTTTTCTCCAATTCTGCTCAAACTCTTCAAAAAAAGTTGAAGAAGTGGGAATATTACCTAACTCATTCTATGAGGCCAATGTCACCATCATACCAAATCTAGATAAAGATACCAGAAGAAAACTACAGACCAATATTTCTTAGAAATATAGATGCAAAAAATCTTAAATAAATAGTAGCAAACCAAATCCAAAAGCATATTAAAAGGACTATAAATATTTATTCTTTATATGCAAGGTTGGTTCCACATGCATAATCAATTAATATACTACACCACATTACCAAATGAGAAAAAATGCAATACAGACATCTCAATTGATGTAGCAAAGACATTTGACAAATGCAGAATTCCTTCTTGACAAAAAACTCAGAACACTGGGAATAGAAGGAAATTTCTTCAAAATGATAGAAAGCATAAATGAAAAGTCCACTGGTAACATCCTACTTAAGAGTAAAAGACTGAAATCTTTACCTCTAAGAGCACTAACTAATCAAGTATATCCATTATTATTCAACATTGTACTGAAACTTCTTGCCAGAGCAATGAGGCAAGAAAAAAGAAGGCATGAAAGTTGGAAAGGAATGTGGAAAGAAATTCTCTATTCACAGAGAAGATCCTATATAAAGAAAATCATGAAAAATTCTCAAGAAAGCCCTTAGAATTAATATATGAATTCAGGAAGGTGGCAGGTACGATATCATCACACCAAAATCAATAGTGTTTCTGCACACAAGCAACAAACAATCAGAAGAAACAAGAAAAAATTCCATTCGGAATGGAAACTACAATAATCAAATATCTAGGAAAAATATTTTAAAAAGGTTGCAAAATACTTGTACAGAGAAAACTACAAAACATTGCTTAAAGAAATCAAAGAAAACCTAAATAAATGTGAGGATGTTTTATATTCATGAATTGGAAAACTTAATAGCAAAAAGATATCAGTACTTCTCTCCCTTGTTAACCTATCTTTCAGACAATGGTTCTCAGAGAATGCTCTCTTTCCTCAGTTCAAATCAGTGAGGTCATATACTGTTCATCCTTCAATGCCTGGCTTGCTTCACTCAACATAAGGTCTTCAAGATTCATCCACATTATTCTGTGTGTTAGCAATTTATTCCTTCTTACAGCTGAGTAATATTCCATTGTATTTATGTTCCACATTTTGCTTATCCAGAGCTTCTGGCCTACTTATGTGCCAGCTGTGCCTGCAATCTCGGTGCAGCTGCAACCCCTACCTTATAGCTCAATGGACTCATCCAAGTCATCTGGCGAGGAGACGATTATGGGAAACGGCCATCCCAGGGAATGAAGAGGGCCTGCAGCTCCAGGCAGGATAATCTCATCTACCGTATCGATGGCATATAAACCTTCTCTCACTTGGAGGTGGAGTGGACATCACCATCCCAAACCCCCCAGGATTGGGGGAAGAGCTATGGACTAGAATGGACTTGGTGGTGTTCTGTCATATATTGTGATTCAAGCAATGGAAGAAATTGTAACAGTGAGGTGGAGACGGTGGCCACTGGACATTTTTGGGGCAGGGAGGGGAGAGGCAGTTGAAATA
>JAQZBX010002210.1:0-74076 GCA_029593785.1 Cabassous unicinctus
CTCAGCAACCTGATCCAATAAACCCTGAGTTCTTTGCAAGTGTTTGATTAGAAATAAATTTAATCATATTGACCAGACTGTGAATTTCCACATGATAGATTTTGGAGCTGTTAAATAATAAAGAATCATTGTGGTATGGCAGGGTGACACTTAGAGATGTTAACTAACATTTATTTTTAGGGTATACTATGGCCTCTTGGCTTTTGAGGTTCAGAATCTTAAATCTCAAGCAAATAGGAAGGTTTTGTGTACTCAATCAAAATTTTGGGTGAATATATGATAAAATGGGGAAAAACAAGGCTTTGCTTGTGCTCTTCCCCCACAACCACAAAGACTTGAAAGCAGTTATCCTAGATGGTGAAAGGAGGAGAACATAAAGGTGAAACAAAAAAGGAGTAGATATTGTAGGTCCCTGAGAAGGGAAATCTTTCACCCTAGTTCCTCCATTTCCTGAACATATTTTAGGAAGATTAAATATGGCAGCTGTGGGAGGGAAGAATTTATGGGAAAGGAAACTGAAAGCTTATTTTTTTAAAAACAGCTTTGATGAGATATGCTTTACATACCATACACTTCACCCACTTAAAGTGTACAATTCAATGGCTTTTAGAATATTCAGATATGTGCAACTATCTCCACAGTCAATTTTAGAATATTTTCATGACCTCAGAAAGAAACCTCATTTCCCTTTAATTATTACCCCCCTAGTCCTTCTCTCTGCACCCCCTACCCTAAGCAACCATGAATCTACTTTCTCTACATATAGATTTCCCTGAGGAACAGCAAATCTTGAGATGCTTCCAATCTAATATGAAAAAAAGATAGCAACGTTACAAAAATAAACAACTGTTGGCTGAAAATAGTGTTGGTCTTTTGAACAGACTAGCTGGATCAAAGTTTAGTGGAAAAGATTAGGATGAAGGAGGCAATATTTGAAAGGCTGATACCTTTTATTTTATTCATTTGAATAGGTCTCTCTTTTAATAGGCCACTGATTAATTATGTTACCATAGAGTAGTCACTAAACTTTAGGTTTTTTTTCTTTATATTCTTCATCCTCAAACTAACCACAAAATAAGAAAATTTTGTCAGAGTTTATGGATATAAGTAATGGGCAGCAAAATTTGGATAATTTAAGAGGAAAAGGGCATGTACTACAAGAGGATGGGAAAGTCTCAGAATTGAAGGGGAATCCGAAAAGCAGACAGGGAAAGGGCAGGATCCATGCAGCTTCAAGGGGGCTTAGGAGTACAGGAATTACATGGCAGTCCCCTCAAGACACTTTTGCATGATTGATTCACATCCAAATATGTTCATTCTCTGTCATTTAGCTCATTACTTACGTATCGGGGCGGAACTTGGATTCCATGCCTGTCCCATGGATAGGGGAAGGGCATGGTTCTTGCCTAACAGTACCACCAATCTTGTTTCCAATCGTACTAAGGAAATTCCACCAAAGGAAACGGGGTTCTAGTCTTCAAAAAAGGTGGAGTTGTGTTATAGAACCAACCAATCACGCACATTCTCTACAAGCTGTATGCCATTTTGATATTTGTGAATGAATGGCAGTGGGATCTCTAGTAGCTATGCCATAGTTCCTCATGTTTCTTTATGTGCTTTCTAGTTTTCAGATTCCATTTACAAAGGTTGTCAAATTTGCCCTCAGGTGCCAATTGCCTTTTAGAAAAAGGAACAACTTAACAGATTCTGAGACGCAAAGAATGGGTCTGAGCCAGAGATACTAAGTGCTGAACATTAACATTTGGCAAGTGACTATGATGTTTCATATATGCTGCTATATATCTCTTAAAAGAGAGAGTGTCCTTCCCAATCAACTTGAAAAACAACCCCAACACACCCATCAATTTAATGTGCTTTTATAAATACCTTCTGCTAACAGAATATTCTGTTATAAGGGAAGTTGCTACCTCTTTCATTCATTGCTGAGATTATCTCTATAACCTAAGTATTTGGAACCTCTCAATCTTCACAATTCAAAATTAAGTTAACTTTAAGTGTGGAATAAATAATATATTTTATACATTAAACTAAGTGATTGCCTGCATTCATGATCAAAGAATAAAAGATGGGCATTTTTCAAATTAATTTTTATTTACAAACACACTATATACACCCAGCAAAAACTCCCTCCCCCTTTTCCCCATCCTCTGGGAACCTCTAATCTACTTTCTGTCTCTGGAATTTGCTATTCTTAGATATCTCATATAAGTGACATCTTAGTTTGACAGGGTTTCTAAGGCAGTTAACACACTGGTTTGCTTAAACAACAGGAATTCATTGTCTCGAAGCCTTAGAGGCTAGAAGTCCAAAAATCAAAGTATTGCCAGGCCCTGCTTTCTCCCAGAGACTGTAATGTTCTGGTAATGGCTTTCTGGCAATCCTCTGTCACATGGCGATCTGTCTTGTCCTGTTTCCTCGACTGGTTCCTTCTCCTGTGTGCATTTCCTTTGCTTATAAGGACCTCAGCTATATTGGCTTAAGGCCCATCCTCATTCAGTTTGGCCACACCTTAATGAATAACATCTGCAGAGGTCTTATTCATAAATGGGCTCACACCCACAGGATTTGGGAGTTAGGAGTTGAACCTTTTTTTTTGTGAGGGGCATGATTCAATCCCCAATATGACATCATACAATATTTGTCCTTATGTGCCTTGGTAATTTGCTCAGCATAATGTTTTCAAGGTCCATCCACTTTGTAGCATGTCTCAGAACTTCATTCTTTCTTATGGCCAAATAACATTCCATTGTGTGTATGTACCACATTTTTTAATCCATTTCTTTGTTGATGGACACTTGCATTGTTTCCATCTTTTGGCTATGGTAAATACAGCTGCTATGAATGTTGGTACACCACCATCTGTTTGAGACCTTGTTTTCACTTTCTTTAGGAATATACCTAGGAGTGGAATTGCCAGGTCATAAGGTAATTCTGTATTTAACTTTTTGTGGAACTATCATATTGCTTTCCACAGTGGCTGCAAAATACTATATTCCTCCCTATAGGCATTTTCATTACAGTCTAAAATTTCTGATTTGTAATAATGTGGTAGATTGAATTATGTACTCTTATTAGACATGTTCTTATTCTTATCTGCATTCCTGTGAGTATGAATGCATTGCAAATAGGACTTCTTAAAGACATTATTTTTAGTGAAGGTGTAGCCCAGCTGAATGAAGATGGGTCTTAGTCCAGATTACTGGACATTTTATAAAGAGGGAACCATGAGAAGGAGGCAGAAGTGGGAGGTCAGCAGAAACCGGAAAGAGAGGACATCATCATGTGACAGGAGGCAGAGATAAGCCAAGGAATGCAAAGTTTGCCACCAGCTAGTACCAGCATGCTGCTAGTCCCAAGAGAAAGTGTGGTCTTACAAATGCCTTGATTTGGACTCTAGCCTCTGACTGTGAGCCAATAAATTCTCGTTGTTTAAGCCAAAACCAGTTTGTGGTATTTGTGACAGCAGCTCAGGCAGATGAAGACAAATAATGACTTAGGTAATGCTTAGCATTCTCGTGGCCTTTCTGTACCTATAAACTGATTCTTTCAGTTGGATTAAAGATCAATGAATTGCTTTCTATATAAATGCATTAATCACTCATTTGTTTATACCATTTATAAGAAACCAGTTATTATAGAATACTCAAAACTCACTTATGGACCAATTCCTTTTAAAAAATCAATTACACAGTTTGTATAATGTACCAATTAATACAAATATTTCTAGGCTTTTGGAAACTAGTTGTTATTTACCACATAGTTAATAGAAATGAAATATAAACAATTCAGCAACCTGCATTTTTAGTCTCATAACGTCTTATGACAGCACAAGATACAAAACTTGTGTATGGGTATATGGAGTTACGGAGAATACTAGAACTCTTCATTTTCTACCTGTCTCACCATGAAGAGTACTTGAGGAAGGTGATAGAAATAAAGCCTGCTGTGGGTTCCAGTTCTTTCCTATAATCTAATTTGGAGGTATAGAACCAGAGGAATCATTTCAGGCCTAGCATGAACACAGACACAACACACAGACCTACAGACACACATTCACATGCACACGTACCTACGTCCTCTCCCACGTACACAGGTCATGAAAGAGCTCATCACATTAGGCCTGAGGAGTCAGCACCCAATTATCCATGAGCATGGGCAGGTAAAATACAGAATTTAAAGCATTGTTTATGTTTCAGTTTCATTTTTGTATCCATTTCATCATTGCATTCCCCATTGTGCCTAGCTAAATTCCTTCTCAGTAGTTGTTCAGTTGTGGTTTTTAAAAAATAAAATGATTCATGAAACAATCCACACAAGTTAATAATGTCATTTTAGAGTAGTTTCTCCTGTGCCTAATCATTTATTTTTTAAAAGAAACATAGAAGATTAACCCTTTTCTTCAGTTTTGGCACCTTTCCTTATTCCTTCTGGTGGAGATATTAATGAGAAATTTATAACCTCAAAATAGGTGCTGGTGCAGAAAAGAGTCTAAAATGACCCACAAACTGATTAATCAGCTGCTGGACATTCTCTCCTGATGGAACACCCAAGAGTCCTCTAAAAGGAATATGGAGTGAAATGTAAGCTATAATCAATTTGTAAGAGAAAATAATACTGAATTTATTCAGTGTGTGATAAAAAACACATGTATGCCGAAGACAAATTTCATGCTGAAAACCCATGACATTTCTGATATTTTACTTGGATATTCTTGTGAAATTCCTGGAATCTTGACTATTTTAACCACTTTAGGGCAGAAGCTCCTGTCAAACACACGGTCCTTGATACTAATTACTCCACCTCTTTCATTTGTCTTTAAAGTTTCAGTGCTGCAAAGAACTCCTTCAGGAAACGTTTAAGTAAGATTGTTGACAATCAGAAAATTGGAATACTAACAAAATAATCCCTGCACACATTCTGCTATTATTTTTCAAAAGCAAAAACTTGGATTGTTTCAAAATATATTGTTTTGTCATCCTTGTAACTAAAACAGCAGCAAAATTTCATTTTGAAACTGCAAAATTGTATGAGAACAAAACAAATCTTAGAAGCAAATGTTTATATTCACGTGTGTGTATTTTCAGAATCACTGTCATTCATCACAAACAATCAAAAAGCGTTTTCTGAGATTTTGTACAACATTATTTTCCTACCTAGTATTTGTTTTCACAGTATCAGGTTTTATGCCAGCTTTGTAGGACCAGTTGTTTCTTACTTTTTCTTCTAATATAAATATACAAAGTAATGACAATGGATTTCCAATCTCCTGGTGATACCATAGCTATATAGAGTCATCAAACCCCAGAGAGATTTGATTCACATCTTAGTGTGTTCCTTCTAGAACCTAGGTGCATCAAAGGAGATTTACTTTATTTTCAAGTACAGGGATAACAGATAAAGGAGCCTGATGTTATGATTAGGAAAATTACTTATCAAGAACTAATTTAAGTTGACAAAATGGAGAACTTTTGGACTGAAAACATGCCCTCTATAAAGCTAGCATTTCCCCCATCCAGGGATTAAGTGAATAATTTACTCTTAAACAGAAAAGAGTAGAAAGGAGGACAGGTTCTGGTGAATTGGAAAAAAATCTAGATTGTGAGAGTCTGCCCCCTTTGCCCCATCTTAAATGTTTCATAACAACATTTGGTCTAGAATCTCTTTCCCATTCTGACAACTTGTCGCCGTGACTCCCAGGATGGGACTACAATGCCACCATCGAGGCACTGAATGCTGAGAGTAAAGGAGGACTGT
This sequence comes from Cabassous unicinctus, assembly GCA_029593785.1. Lineage (NCBI taxonomy): Eukaryota > Metazoa > Chordata > Mammalia > Cingulata > Chlamyphoridae > Cabassous > Cabassous unicinctus. Next base: position 5,776 of record JAQZBX010002210.1, read on the forward strand.
GTGAGGACATAGGAGCTGAAGGACAAGGAGGAAGAAGAAAGGACAGGGAGTCCAGCTTCTCAACGACAGGAACTACAGACCCTGCATGCAAAGCAGCCGACTCTTCTCCAGCTCCATTTGTGGGAGGTGCCAGTGCTCCTGCCAAGGGTGTTTGGGTACCTAGGTGCTGACTGCAGTCAGTGGAGACTAAGTCAGTGGAGACTAAGTCAAGAACTAGCACTGGTTCTTCAGTTTTATGTAGAAAGCAAATTTTGTCAGTTGGAACATCAGAAATATGATTATCTGAGTATTTCAGGTACAGGCAGAGTTTGATTGCAGCATGGCAGTGCAGAAGAATCTGCCCATGACTGAGAACAGCCATTCCCAGGAGCAGAGAGGGTGACTTTGTGACTGCTAAAGCTCTTTTTCAGTTCAAAGACCTGTGGTTTCCCGCAGATGACAATACCTGAGGGAAGATAAAGAGAATGATTCTTGGAATTTGGGGTGGATACATTTTACTCATCATAACTAAAACCCATTGTCTTATGTTCGCTTTGAAGAATGCATGAAGTTAATAAAATGCTATTGCATGTAGAAAGGGATTCAAATCCTTCCTCTCTAAGTTCCTTTGTGTATGTGTGTGAGAGAGAAAGGCATAAAGAACTTAAGTGCATTTTTTAGTTAAATCGTTTTCTGTGTTTTGAATTAATATGATTCAGACTTAAAACAAAACAAACAAAAAGCCACTCTAACTTTTTTGAGATGCTAAAGTCTATTTGAGCAGCAGGCCTGATTTTCTAAAGAATGACAGAAATGTTCTTTTGCTCCCTCCCTTCTTGGTTTATGGTTCCTCAGCACATTAAATTATACAGAGTTTCTATTTGGGACAGTGGAAGTTTTGGTAATGGATGATGGTGTCTGTAGCACAACATTGTGAATAAAATTAATAGCACTGAGCTATATATTTGGATGTTGTTAAAAAGGGGGACTTTTAGATTGTATATATGTTACTAGAATAGAAATTTAAGCAACCACCACCACAAAAGAAAAAACAAAGGACTGTACAATACAGTGAATCCCATTGTAAATGATGGACTACAGTTAATAATACAATTATAAAATTCAAATACATGTACTATACTAATGCAAGGAGTTAATAATAGAGTAGTATTTGGGGACTCTGTATTTTATGCATGATTTTTCTGTAAAGCTACAAATTCCCTAATTTAAAAAATCAAAGCAATTTTAATTGCTTCTCATTTGAAAATGATAAATTTGTGCAATCCAAGTGTGAAGAGAAGTGAGATGTCACAAAACCAAATGCTCCAAATAAGAAAGAAAAAAGAAAGAAAGAGAGGCAGGGAGGGAAGCAGGGAGGAAGGAAGGAAGGAAGGAAGGGTAATTGTTCCTTTATGGCACCTGGGTTTATATCATTTTTAGAAAATTTTTATAATGAATGAAATCATAATTGTATTCTGTTTCTTTGAAAAAAAAAAAAAAAAAAAAGAGATGAGGGAAATATGCCCTGGCCTTTGAATTGCCAGGCTTGCAACTAAAAATAGAGTATGCCCAGTTAAATTTGAATTTCAGATAAGCAATGAATACTTTTTACTATAAATATGTCCCATGCAATTTTGGGGGCATACTAATACTTTTAAAAGTGTTTATCAGAAATTCAAATTTAGCTGAGTGTGTTGTATTTTATCTGGCAACCCTGTCTGGCCTCTCTGCCTGCAGTCTGTTACTATGAGTGGCTTATTTGACAGAAAGCATTCTCTTTATTTCTTATCTACCTTGCTGGTCAGAGATTGAGTGCTTTTCAGACCCTTACTCTCACCAGAGCCACTGTGACCTCAGACTTCTCCCAGACATAAACCATTTTGCTTCTGGAGATGAGTCATCAAATCCAGGAGATTTCAGATTCCAGTGATAAGCATAAAACAACTTGATATACTGAATAACTTGGTAAAATTCTCATTGGTTAGAATTTTAGATGCTGGTGAAAGAAAAAGATGTGAGTTAGTGTGAACCAAACCCTCCTCACTATATCTTGGCTACTGAGATCTGAAACCCTTGGATTCATATCCCAACTCTGAAACCTACAAGCTGTGTGAGTGGAAGTAAGTTATTGAACTTCTCTTAGCCTCAGCATCCTCACTTTTCAATGGGAAAGGATGATGGGTAAGGACAGCTATCCCTGGAAAAGGGTTAAATGAGATAAGACATATAAAGTAGTTAGCACAGTCATAGGAACAGCTTCTTCTATTACTACTTTTATCATTACTATCTCTGCAACTGTTGACATAATTACTATCACGTGCAAAACAGTGTGGCAGGAATATAAAGTAATATCCTTCGTGTGAAAGAGATCACAGGCTGTTTTGAAACTGGATCAACTCCTAAAGAAAAGAACAATGCAAGCCAGCAGGTCCTAAGTGCCAAATGAGGGACAGATGGATAAACTACAGGAGTTCAGAGGTGAAGAGACATTGGCCACACCCCTGGAAGCATTTGAGGATCCAATGGTTTGTTATGTCCTGCCTGGAACATAATAATAGACACCTCCAAATGCGGGTAACTGATTACTTGTTATAGCTCTACCAGCTGCCTCTGTTTCCTCCAATGTTGCCTGCAATGCCTCAGGTCTCTTCATTGATGGACACAGGATTCTCCCTAGAATTATCAATAACTTTCTCCAGGTCAATTTGAAGGCCACTGTAACCTCTGGTATTGTTCCAAATCATTTTTTGACCCACCCTTGGTCATGCACCATTCTTAACGTTCCTTTTTTAGTACCTTCTAATATAGTATCTACCTGCTTGGCTCTCTTCTTTCTTCCCTTGCTCCTGGTTGTCAGTCTTGAGTCCCCTCTTCTTACTTTTACAGAAGCTCACTGTGCAAAATGGTTACCACTGCCCATTCCATAAGAATATTTTGGCCCTTCTAATTCAACCCTTTCCCATAAATCACTAAAAAAGTACAAACTTTGTTGTCTAGACTCATCATAAGTATATAATATTGAGAGAGGGAACTCCTGGTCATATGGCACACTTAAGAGGATATTGGTAAATACTAAAAATGAATTCATAAAATTAGAGTCAATATAATATTAACATTGTACTGAGCCAGAGTGAGGTTGACAAATGCCCACTCATCTAAATTAATCTTTCCATCTTAATTGAGTCATTGGGCAAGTTTCCTGAGCTGACCCACATGGTTCTCCCTACCCGACCCCTACCTCCTGCAGTATATTATTATAAGGCTGTCACTTTAACAAGCATTGAGAAATGGTATGCTTGCTGTTTTTCTGTTTTCTTCTTCTGTTTTCTTTCACCATAACAACATCCATTGACCTACTCCTGGCATTTTGTGAAACAGGCATGCACTACGGATTGCAACAGTAGAACACCAGAGAAGAAGGTGGAATGTCAGAGGCAGGGGATACTTACAGAAGGAAAGGTGGCTAGGAAATTTTGTAATTTATCAACATAGGAGTCCTGGAACTTTTTTTTAATAAAAGAAATTATACAACCTTAAAAATATTATAGATAAAAATCTTATAAGATGTTCAGCTAGTAAAAGTTAAAACAAACAAACAAACAAAAACCTTTACAGAGCATATGTGCCTAGTTTTCATGGTTTAAAAATGACTAAAATGTGAGCCCTGCCATTCATCCAAAATCCTACATGTAGCATGAGAGGCTGATACTAGACTAGTAATGATATTAGACTAGTTTTACAAAACTAAAAAAAAATCAAGAGAATTTAGGTAATCCACTCTTTAGAAAAAAAAATTAAGACCCAACAAGAAAAAGTGAAGTATGTGGCTCTGCCTAGGACATTAATTAGCAATATATAAAACCAACTGTCAATCTTTTACTTGTCTTTTAGAATCTGAGGACATAACTCATAATCCAGTATCTTCAGATATTTTTCATATCTGTAGGATAGTCATCTTTTAATAGGAATATAAATATCTACAATTCATATAAAGCTTTATCCTTGAAATAACTTTTTTACATACATGATCAACAGCTCAAGATCAACATTCAGAGGTCTTGAGTTTCAGTTCAAGTCCTACCACTTTCAAGGTCATCAGTTTTATCATCTGTAAAAGCAGAATAGTAATATCACTCAAGATTATTCTGATAATTCATTGAGGTTACCTAATACATTTGTCATTTGAGATCCCTATAGGTTTAAGGAGTTAATATCTCAACTATCTGAATTATAAAAAATAATTGCTATTATTAAATAAAGTATATTAATTTTGAAACAGAAAATAATTAAATGATTTCCTCATTTTACATGTCATTCAGAAATACAAGCCAATGTGTATAAAGGATTTAGTTTATTAACTAATTACATACACATATGTAAGTATCTTGAACATTGCAATCAACAATTATTGGCTAACATTATGAGATGGCACTGATAACTGAGATAAAAAAAGTTCATTAAATAACTGAAATTTTTATATGCACAGTATAAAAGCAAAGGCCCTTCTCACCATTATATCTGGATGACACTCTTGTGGAAGGGAATATTTTACATTGGTGCACCCCCAAATAAGCCTACCCATTATTTAAGGCCAGCATCCATTATGAGCAGCTATGTTCACTCCACAGATCTAAATATGTTGAGTTTCAGCCCTGTCTTATTGGTATATAAAGACATTTTCCAAACTGCAAAAAAATATTTAATAGATACCTATCTAATTCATTCTCATCATACTACATCATTAGAGGGAATCACTCTTATTTATTATTTCATTATCTCATGGGTAAGAGCTGTACTGCTGTTTTGTCCCTTTCTTAAACCCACATGCATAATAATCTTACACAGAACATCTATAGTAATGATAAACATTGATTTCTCATGAAACTTTTTGTATCTGTTATGTTCTTCTTGGATTACCCCTGCATGGTGTGAACATATGGAGAAAATTAAAAGGTATTTTATTTAAAATTATTCAGATATTTGAAAATAAGTTTTACATTTCCAACTGGGTTCATGGGTGTTCTTTGTAGGTGTTTTGGAATGTTTTGGATAATTAATTATTTTCCAGTCTACAAACAGATATCTGGTGTGTTGACTGATTAGCAAATGCCCAAATACGTAGTTGTTATATTGATAATTGGAAGTCACTCAAACAATGACTATGATTATTTTTCCTTTTGCCTCAGGCTCCTATATGTCTCAGCCTGGCACTGTTACTGATTCTTTCATTGTTTAAAATTGTGACATTTTGTTCATAATAGACTTTTTTTGCATTTGCTTCGGTTGTGTGGTATTGGTAGAGTGATACGCACATAGATCAATGGAGCAGAAGAGAGAACCCCGAAATAGAGAAACACAAATATGCTCAACTGATTTTTGACATGTGTGCAAAAGCAATTCAAGGAGGAAAGATAGCCTTTTCAACAAGTGATGCTAGAGCAATTAAAAATCTTGGGGAAAAAAAAACACAAAACTTCAACTTGTCTTGTACCTTATATAAAAATTAACCAAAATGAACTTAATGTAAAACATAAAATTATAAAACTTTTAGGGGAAAAAGTAGGAGAAAAGTCTTTGGGATCTGGGGCTAGGCAAAGAGTTTTTAGATGTAACACCAAAAGTCCAACAGTGGAAAAATAAATAAGTTGGCCTTCATCAAAACTTACAACTTTTTCTCTGTTACAACTGTTAAGTGGATCAAAAGACAAGCCTCAGACTGGGAAAATAATATTTGCAAAACACATATCTGACAAAGGAACAGTATCTGAAATATACAAAGAACTCTTAAAACTTGGCAGAAAAAAAAACAAAACCAAACACCAAATAATCCTATTAGAATACGGGCAAAATACATGAAGAGACATTTCTCTGAAGAGGATATACAAATGGCAAATAAGTACATGAAAGATGTTCAGCATCATTAGCTATTAGGGAAATGCAAATTAAAACTACAATGAGATATCACTACACAGCTATCAGAATGGTTAAAATATAAAAAGTGACATCACAAAATGTTAGTGATAATGTGGAAAAACTGGATCATTTATACATTGATGTAGAAATGTAAAATGGTACAGCCACTCTGGAAAAACAGTTTGGAAGTTTCTTAAAAAGCTAAACATGCAACTACCATATGGCCCAGCAACTTCATTCCTGGGCGGTTATCCCGGAGAAATGAAGACTTGCTTACACAACAATCTATACATGAATATTTAATAGCAGCTTTATTCATAATAGCCCTGCACTAGAAACAAGCCACAGGTCCTTCAGTGAGTGACTGGTTATACAAACTATGGTATATCCATACCATGGAATCCTACTCAGCAATAAAAAGGAACAAACTATTGATACACACAAAACCTGGATAGATCTCCAAGGAAATATACAGAGTAAAAAAAGCCAACCTTAAGGTTACATGCTGCATGATTCTGTTCATATAACATTCTTGAAATGACAAAACTTTAGAAATGGAGAACAGATTAGTGCTTACTTGGGTTAAGGAGGCAGTAGGGGTGGAAGGAAAGTGGGTGTGGCTGTAAACGGGAAACATGAGGGACCCTTATAGTGAGGGAAATGTTTTGTTCTGTATCTCGGCTCTATCAGTGTCAATATCCCGGTTATGATATTGTACTATTGTTTTTCAAGATGCTCCCATTCAGGAAAACCGTGTAAAGTGTACAGTTGGTTGTGGGTTAGGGGGCTGTATTACTACTTAAAACTGCGGTTGAATCTACAATTACCTCAAAATAAAAACCTTAATGAAAAAACCTTAAAATATATAAAAATAGACTGCATTAAAATAGTATTTATCTAGACTACTGAGTTTTTTGGTGTCCCCTTAAATTTTGCACCCAAGGCAAGTTCGTCCTTTGCTTTACTCTAGTCTTGGCCCTGGAAGTCGGATTAAATGAGAGAGAAATCAGAATGAATGAAAGTTGAAAGGAATCCTCAGATGTTCCCAAGGAGTAATCTGTCTGCTTACAGAGAAGGAATGCTCTAAGATATCTGGGGAAATAAGACAAAAAATAGATAGCAGAAAGACTAGAAACCGCAAAAGTTTCAGGAGATGCTTAGAGACATAGAGATTGGGAACAGAATCTTCCTCTCAGTACTTGTAGGGAAGCATAAGAGAAAGGGTATTATGCAAATACAGATATTCAGAAAAAGAAAACAAGGTGTTTGTTGTTGTTTTCTTCTTCCACTCTCCCCTCCATCCCCCAGCCTGCCCCCCCCCCCATGCGAATCTTGCCACCCACGAGGAAACTTAGGGTGCTAATGTCTTGGTGATTGACACAATGACTGACAATTGTACAGTGACCGATTTCTAACGTACCCCTTCGTGGACCAGCTCTGCAACTTCAGATTCATTCCAAGTCTCAAGGAATTGAGCACAGCCACAGCAGGGCCCACCTTCACCCGTCAGATAATAAAGTTTAGTCATGCAGCTTAAAATAAAATAAGCAAGAAGCAGATGGCAACAGGACAGAATGTAGTGTATTTAATCTGCCCATGTTTGCAAGGAAGCAATTGTCTTCTTAGCTCCAGAAAACAGAGCAAGACAAACAATAAAGCTTCTCTTTCCTGGGCACATATGACACTGTTTATATAGGTGATCTGGAGTTTGGGGTAATTTGATCTTCATCTTGCTGAATTCTCTTTCCTGGAACTGGGAAACTGAGCTGGCCCACTTCCCCGGGGACGCAATCAATGCCGAGAGGAAGTTTCTCAGCGGCCTGCTCGGTAAACAACTCTGAACACAATGATCATACCGAAATGAAGCCAACATCGGGCAAAGCGAGGCTCTCAAGATCTGGGATGGTCATCTATAATAAAAGAGCTGTCAGAGCAAGTGGCCAAGTGTTAAATACCATCGTGCAAATTGTTAAGTAGCTGCCACTATGAGAGCGAAGGGTGATGAAGTAGCAAAACGGAGATTTTATTCCAGTTTGGCTTGTTTAGAATTGCTGTCATACTGGAGAATGGTTACAGGAAAAAAAAAATTACTTCCCCTCCTCTCCTCTGAGGGGCCACTCTGACACAGAAACCTGGAGAGCTGAGTCAATCCCTTTGCCTGGAATTTATTCTTATTCCAGTTCAGGTGGTGCTTGAGTATGTTTTAATGGTGCATCAATTAAGACCCATTGCCAGCAGCCAGAGTGGAAGGACATGGTTGAAACCTATGTTTGAGAATGTGGTAGCGCTGGGGCAGTTAGAGATTAAGGAAATATGAGGAAATGAGAATAGAGGTTAGAAAATGAATTGAAAGGGTGTTGGGGCTGGTTAATTTTTTCTTCACTATGTTTAATCATGTGATAGCTGAAACCTTCATAAATTCTAGATGTGTTTTAAAGGAGCCCTTTCTAACAGAACGAACTTGGGGATGGTCAAGAATGAAACTGGCAGTAGGCCTGGCTTTCTCCCCATCGTTCTGCATCTACATCCTTGGGGAGTGGAAGAAGGGAAAACTAAGGGACCCACCAACAGAGGAACGGCGCGCCCTTTCCCACCAAGCAGGCCTTCTAGTACTATGAGGCGGAACTAAGCAGGAAGACGGTAAAGAAGCAGACTTCGCCTTCTTCTACGTCTATTCTCTGATCATTGCCAGTCTTTTCCATGTAGATACACTTCATAGTTCTCTTTCTCCCTTGAGTTTCTATCCCACAGAGCATTTAGCACATTACTTAGCTTTGTCATGTTTTCATTTCCATCTACCCCATTCACTCTTCCACTCGGTCAAGACATATTTATTGAGGCACCGAGTTTTAGCACTAGAGTTGACGAGATGAGCAAAATAGCCATGGCTGCTGTTCTCACAGAACTCATCACTAGGTAGAGGCGCAAAAATATTAATCAAAGTGTCTGCAGGACAAGGATCCACCCCAGCATTCCATGATTTCTCAAATGTCTCTGAGTGTGTTTAAATGATTTCATCAGAAAATACTTAGTCCCAGAAGGAGGTTTGAATTTGTCTAATGTTTCCTAAGGCAGACTACATTTAATTTTGATTATTTTCTGAGAGCAGAGTATCAGGCTTTTTAAAATGAAGTTATTGTAAACTATAGTTACAACGTGGGCAATAAAAAATGGAATTGTCTGTGCTGTGGCAAAATGATAGATTCAACCCTGCCACTCACTGCAGTTCTAACAATGTGGACCAGAGAAAATGGAGGGTGCTGGACTGCAGAGTGAGAAGAATTAAGCAGACACTCAGGGGAGCAGCAGCTGGGGACAGTGACGAGCTGTCATGGTTTGCCCATACCGACAGATTTCCCAGGACTCTGGACTTTCTGTGCTAAAATTGAGAACATCTCAGGCAAGCTGGGATGAGTTTGTCATTGCATTATTTTCTTAGAACTGTCATAAAAAAGTACCACAAACTAGATAACTTAAAATAACAAAAATATATTGTCTCACAGTTCTAGAGGCCATAAGTCTGAAGGCAAGGTGTCAGCAGGGCCACGGGTCACCTGAAAATTGCTGGGAAGAATCTTTCCTTGCCTATTCTAACTTACTGCAATTCTCGGCATTCCTTGGCTTATGGAAGCATCGATCCAGTCTCTGCCTCCTCCATCATCTCTCGGCCTTCTTCTCTGTCTGTCTGTCTCTTCTCCTCCTCCTATAAGGACACCACACCGGCCTTCTTAGATTAGGGGGCCCACTCTACTCTACTTCATCTTAACTAATTTCATCTATAATGACCCTATTTCCAAATCAGGTCACCTTCTGAGGTACTGGGGATTAGGACTCAGCATTTCTTTCAGCATTTCCTTCAGTACAGTTGAACCCCAAACAGTCACCTAACCAGGAGTTCCTGGAACCCAGTTTCATTCCTGTGCTTGATTCTGTGAGACTCTTACTGGCTTACAATATTTTCCTCTTTGTGTTTCAAATTGCTTGATTTGGGTTTCTGTTACTTACTTGCAAGCCCGAGCCCTAACTAACAAATAATTAGGGAATATTTTCGATTTTACAAATCTCGCAACAATTCTTTGTGACAAAGTCTATGACATCATCATTTTAGAGAAGAGAGAATGGTCTCTGAGTCTTGGAACCCTTTGACCAAGATCATATGGCTAACAGGTCAGGCAGCAAGGCTGGGGAGGGAAGCCAGACCTCTGTCTCCTAGCCCAGGAGCTCCATATTCTAGGAAGGCTCCCTCTCAGCCTGCAGGTATCTTGACATCTTGCAGCAGCCATGAGCCCACACTCAGTCACAACCTGCATTTTTAGAGTGATACCTACCTACATCCCTACTTCAATAAATTTGGGGTTTGCATATACTTCATGTACTCTACATTGTGTTAAGTAAAATAAAATGGCCACCTGCATTGGGCATTGCCAGGAGAAGACTGCTTTCTGGGAAGAGCTTGTCCAGAAGACAAAAACAGTTGACCTGCAAAGGTTTTCCCCAGAAAATGGAATCCATCCTACAGGACCCGGTAGTGAAACTGGTTTTGTTCCAGTAGAGGTAGCTGTCAGATTGGATGAGCATACCATACTAATCTGTGTATATCTTCTCCCCACTGCATAAAAACCCCTTTTGTAAAATGGAAACTCACTGTCAGCCAATCAAAACATTTCCTCACTTGCTTCCACATTGCTCTATATGAGCTTCCCCTTTCCACTCCCTTGACTGAGCTCCCTTCTACTTTACGAATGGGATGCTGCCAAATTTATGAATGCTCAGTAAAGCTGAGAACCTAAATTGCATGGAAAGTTTTCCTTTTATCAATTGTTTTAAACACTAACATTGTTGCCATTTTTCCTATCTACAGTCTTGATTGCAGCTTCACTGCATGAAAAGTGGGAAAGTAAGAGCAACCAGAACTCTGAGAGTACCTCGTTTGGGGCTTCACACACACACTCCCTAATTTAATCAGCAAGGTAGTGAGTGAGGTGAGTTTTACTATTTCTTACAGATGATGAATATGTAATTCCAGAGATTATTAAAGTGGCTTGTTCAAGGTCACATAGCCATTATGCAGTGGTGCCAACATTCAAATCCAACATTCATATGGACTCCAAAGTCCATTCTTTTTTTTCTCATATGTAATGCACTAGGTATTTAGATAGCACTGTTTTGGAGCATAACATTTCTCTCATGGAGAGAACAAAGGGGGCACTGTACAAGCTTCCAAGATGGAGAAATCACAGTGAGAATGCAGGGTACCTCTGGACTGTAGTATGCAGTAAATTCTATCGTTTTTAGAACAAGGGAGGTTCTAAGATAGGTGGTAGTGTTTATCTCACAGTGTATTTATACTCATTCTGGAATCTTCCCCTTCATGTATTTGGAAGGCCCTCAGAATGAATGCTCCTCAAAAGTAAATAAAACATTTCAAAAATAAAAGAGAAAGAAAAATAGGCATAATCTCCTATTTAATGTCTATTGTTTTCATTTCATAAGTCATAGTTGTTTATTATAAAATTATATGTATTGAAAATAACTGCATGGTAAAATTATGAAAATATGAATGAATAAAAAATGTTTAAGTCATCCCTAATTTACCTCCCCAAAAACCCCACCGTAAAGATTTTGCAGTTTCTTCTTTGAGATTAAAAATATATACACCACACAGTTTTTACCTAAAATAAAATCATAAACAAATGGTTTTGTAACCAGTTCATTTTCCTCTTAACAGTCAATTGTGGCTATCTGTACATGTCAAGGAACAATTATTTTTGTTGTTTTTTTCCCCAATAGCATTACTCTCTACCCAGATAGCTGCCAGTAGTTATGTTTCTCTATGTTATTTCCTCTTCCCCCTCCCCCATCACCAGAATCCAGGCCCATCCATGAGTAATGCAGTGTCTGATGAGCTGAAGTATTTAGTAAGCTAATGTTCAATGTCCACAGCAGGGGGCCCGCACAGCTTGGCTGATGAGAAATGAACTGCCTGAAGCAATCTTTTAATGGCAACTAATTTCCCATATTTGATTCTCAGCTTAGCCAACTAATATCTAGTTCAAGCGTGACAAGATATTCACAGTTCCTTTGGAAAGTTTGCTCTCTGAGAAGCAAACCAATGTGCTCAGAACCAGAATGACCTTCTGAGGCCATGCGCTGCCTACTCCAGACCAACCCTGGATCCGTCGGGGTCAGTGATCTTATGAGGAAAATTTTAAGGATGTGTGTCTTCACGTTGAGCTCTTTTTCTTTTTAATTCTATCTTCAGATCATTTAGCGATGAAAATCACTGGGCACAAAGGCTGTAAAAGTCAACTAGTGCTCTTCAGAGAGGCCACGTACCTAACCTTTAACAATGTGTCATTTCCTCTCTATTTCATAAAAACCATTTATATCATTGGTCTTTCTTATTCTTAATGCACTTAATATATCTAATAGGTGTTAAGCTTCTCTATCCTTACCTTAAACAAATCCTATTACTCTATGAGTCTATCCTATTACACAGTGATTATTGAACAGAGCTCAACTTAATTGGATATGATCATGTCCTGGAATGTAGAATTATCATCCAAGAAAGTTAGGATTTGTAGCTGTCGCTGACGACCCTATATGCATCTGTATTTTACCTCCCACCCCCACCAAATCTACAGGTTTCTTTCACATTTTCTTTGAAATGGCTCTAAAATTTTTAGATTTTTAATAGCAACAGTATGACCAGATTCAAAGGAGAATATATTCAAAGATCACTTGAGCACAACTTTTATAGGCAGAAAGGTAGGTACAGGTTAGTGCCTTGGCCTTATATGTAGGTGCATGCATAAGCCTGCACATACACAAACACACCCATAGACACACACACGCTGAAGCTTTTTGTATCATCAGAGGATTCTCCCCCCCTCCCACCCACTACCTCCATTTCACCATTCCTTAGCTTCTGAAAGCCAGAATTATGAATATTTTTATTTTAGACCAGATCATCATTTTTCAATTCTGAGACAATTTCACCATTTTATTTACACTTCAGTAGAAATGGCAATCTCAAATTGTACTATAAATCACTTGCAAAAGCTCAGCCTGATGCAGGCAGCACTGCAAGCCTCATAGAAGAAAAGTCAGGAGGCTGTCGGGGTGCATGATGGGTTATGGGTTCTCACCCTAAACTGACTAAAACATAAATGTGTTCCTGCCTATGAGATAATCCTGAACTGTTCATGTCTGGGAATTAACTTTCGCACAAAACTAGACCCAAGTATTTCGTTCCAGTTCTTTAGAAAGAAGTGAGATCATCGTTTTGCCTAGGTTGACAATACCCAATGTCCATTAACAATCAGATGGCAGGCATTAAAGATTTTATAAATGCTCTGCCTTTCCTTTTTTTGTTAGTTTGTTTTTGTTTTAGGTTGGATTCTACAATAATAAATTAACTGTAGTCTTTACATCCTTAATGCTTTTTTAGACTATTGATGAGAACAAGGAATAAGTGGAGGATAGCTAAAAATCATGTCAAAGATTGCCTTGGAAAGAGAAGATTCACATTGAATATTTTTGAAGGGTGGAAGAAAATAATTGTGGACATTAGATGACAGTCATGGTTTATAATATTGAATTATTACTTGACAATTACTTTGTTTTTTCCATGCTTCACTTTTAAATTTTTAAAGAACACTTCTTGTGACTCTTTAAATTCAAATTCAAATTAATTAACATTAAATAAAATTTAAAATCTAGTCAGGCATAATTTTTAGTATATGAGATGTTTGATATTTAGTTAGACCACAGACTCTGATTCATTGACCTACCATCTCGCTTCGATGATGGTATCCTACTGTTAAAAGAAATAAAACAAAATAGTTTCTATGGCTAAGAGATTCCACATGGAATCCAGAAGTCATCCTGCAAATCTCAGCCACAGTATGCAAAGCCTCAAGCAGCAATGTTCCTGAAAACTGTAAGGATATCTGAATACCATAAACAAACCACAAGATAAAGAACTCAGTTAACTATCTAATTTGAAAGACATTTGGGTTACCCCAAATGTCCACCAATCATAACAAATTTGTGTAATCTACTTCTATTCCTTTAAAAACCCTTGTCTGGAAATGTGGAGGTGGGGAGGGTGGGGGGTAGGGGGAGGTGGGCAGGGACATGACTTGGGTTGCTACCTGAATCTGTGCTCCTCGAATTGCAATTCTAAGACCCCAAATAAATCCCTTTATTGCCTTGCATCTTTAAAATCTAGTTCCTTTGTTCTCACTAGCCATACCTCAAGTATTCAATAGCCACATGTGATTAGTGGCTACCATATTGGATAGCACAGATGATGAGACATTTCCATCATCACAGAAAGTTCTACTGGAAAATCTGACATTCTAGAGTGTAGGGGGAAAATAGCCAGTTTCTGGGTGGATTGAGGCTTTTGTTCTGATCTTCTCCATTCTCTTATGATAATCACTCTACTAGGTTAAAATGCCCTGAAAATGTTGGTCTGCTCTTCAAATTTCTTGGAAGAGTAATCCAGTTCTTACCCAATCCTTGCATTCCAGACTAGACTGAAGGCGCTTTATTAGGTCTGAAGAAAATCAGGGACACTGGCTTCAAGCATGACTCTGTTGAGGATGACTTCAATTGGCCTGAGTCACCGTCACCCAGTGGCCAGAGAGGTCATCCTCACCTGGTGGGGGAGTGGACACTGTGTTAAAAAGACCCAAACTTACAGATGTCCCCTAGGGTTCACTTTAACATTACTTACTTAATATCAGCACTATTCTTACAAGGAAAAATGGCTAATAATAACTGGATTCAGATTCCATATAAACAAGTTTATCTCCATTTTTCAGAACCATGACACAGTATGCTCAAATTTGAGTAACCAGAATTGGCATAGCTATGTAAGATTTTGATCTAGATTTTCTGACTGTAGATCCCAGGCTTTTCCCCATATACTAGGGTGTGTTGTAGCTTTCATAATAAATATCCTTGCCAGTGTGGTCAGAGAGTTTATTTTCCTTTTGGGCTAATGTCCTATCATTCATTAGCATGAACATCCCATTCATATGTGGACACAAAGATCTGAATAAGGATGTCACAAATATAATATGATTTTAATTATTATTTTATTTTTCAAACTTGGGTGCCATGGGTGTGAAGCAAAAAGTACATTTGCCCCTATTATCTCTCAAAAGCTCACCTGGCATATGCCAATCAGGTAATTGCTTATGCAAACGGATCATTAGGTGCACAATTACCTCATTTGAAACACAATTCAGGGCTGAGTGGAAGCAATCCCTGCATGTGCAATTTCATGAGTGTACTCATCATTACACCCAATATGGAAAAATTAGCCCTTAAGTTCTTTTCCCACCTATGGCTTTCTGCTTCCTTCACTGATGGTATGCATTAAAATCAAACAAACATGATGTGTTTTCTGGACAAAAACAATTAGTCACTTTCTGTCATTGCTACTTGAGTAAACATGTACATAAAACCAAGTTGTGTATGCAAACTTCACCTCATTCAATCCAGGCAGGGTAGCTCTCTCTTTACCCGAGGCTTCGACTGACATTCTATTTCATAACTGTTTGCATGGAAATGATGAAGTCTTTATTTTATTTTATTTTTTTCCTTTCCAAATATATTTGGCAAAATCTTCCAAGCTGCCTCCTTTATGGCAGAATATTGTCCCTGGCCCATTTATATGCTAATTGCTGAAGTGTTACCTTTTACTGACAAGTATTTACATGTTAATTAACTTTGGGAGGAGGGTTAGAAATACTACTTTGCCCTGTTTAAAGTGATAAAGGGGATGCTCTTTCAGGAAGAGAACAAAGACAGCATCATAAAAGGAAATTATTTAATTACCTCCTCCTAAGAATTAGAAATATGTTTTCCAACCTTTCTCTCTGTAGAGGAATTCTCCAGATTGTGACCAGAGGCACAAAAGGAGCCTGGAGTGATTGTTCTTCCTTTTAATCTGAATTCCAGGTGAACACACTGGTGTGGGGAATCTAGGTCAGTGAGAGCAGAGGAGGGGAAAAAAGGAAAGAAGAAAAGCAAGCTTGGAAACAATATATTTCTAACTGAACATACCTGAGAATAAAACGGACTCCATGAACACATATACGAGTAAGTTTCAATGGTGTCTTAGTCTCTTATTTTATTAAACTAGTGTGTGCCCCCCACAGGCAAACACCGGAGGTGTAACCGGATTCCTCAGGTCCTTGGCTTTGTAACATAAAGAATTTAAGAACATCCCAGTTCAGTTAGGCTAGTAGTTTATTAAGGAACTGAGAGAAGAGAACAGCAAGGGGAGAGAATAATAGATTATGGGTCTCAGGTATACTTGCTGGCAGGTCCAGGCAGAAAAGGGAAGAAAGAAGGGCCAATTTAGCCTGCGAGCCTGTTTTTAAACCATTCATCACTCCTCCTCTTGTTAATGTTCGGGGGAGGGGTCCCAGTTTGCTGTTTGACTGGCTATCCCACCCATCAATTCCCCCAGGGGGGACCCAATGACAAGGCCCCTTGAGAATATCCAGGGCTTTTCCTTGATCCCAGATGAAATCCCATCCCAAATGGAATTCTCGCAAGGTTCTTCCAGCAGCCTTTTGGTGGGGGTCCTTCCCTCGGGGGTTCCAGGCAGGTTCCATGGCCGCGTGTTTCACTGCCATGATTTTCTGCCGGGTCCCAGATTCGTCTTCTCTTTCCCTAAAATAGCCAGCCTCAGAGGGAGGGATGAGGAGAGCTGCGATATCAAGATGATGTGATGATAAAAATACTGATAAAAATACTAAAGGCTGGATAGGAAGAAATGATCAAAGTAGGAGTCAATAATGTTAACAGAACTGAAATGAAGCATACTTTGAATTTACTGACATTGTCACATCAGAAGTTATTGAAGACCAAAAGAAAATCATCACCGTAAACTGTGGCTGGTCAGAGGAGAGCAAGAAGTAGAAAGACAGAAAAGTTTACCCCTATCAACTTGGGGAAGGGCACTTGGGGAAGCAGATGATTTAGTAATGGTCAGTATTTGTACCCTCCTAAATCTTGTAAACTCTTAAATCTTCATGTTTGCTCCAACAATATTCATAAACCTTTTCAAAATTGTTGCCAGGATGGGCTTCCAGGTTCTTGGCCACGTGGCAGAAAAGAATTTAAGGACATGCCATCTTTTAAGCAAGCACATAAAGAGTTTATAGTGAAGCGAGAGAAAGAGAAAGTACACAGACAGGGGTGTACTCAAGGGTGTAGCTCAAGGGAGAGGCCCTTGCTGGGGCTGCAGCCTTATTTAAGGCTGGCCTCCCCCCTCCCTTCCTCCATGTTCAGGAAGACGTGTGTGTTACAACATTCTCACTGCTTCTGAGTATGCAGGAGAAGGACTGGAAACAGCATTTTCACTGGTTCTGTATGTCTCCCGGCCTGAGTGGGGGTCACGGGAGGGGGTACGAAGAATGGGCTTCTCATTATCTATTGTCTTCCTCCTAAGGCTCCGTGGTCCCAGCTCCTTCTGATCTCAGCTGTGGGTTAGCATAAGGATCCTCTCTCTCCCTGGGGCTCGTTTCTTTCTGGGCTTCCTCAGCTGTTCAGGGCGCTGGTCTCTTCAGATGCAAACTATTAGGCAAACGGCATGACTCTCTATCTGGGGCTCCAATGTCCAAAACTAAACTCTCTGTGTTCCCCTTCTCTGTGTATTTACTTCTGTCTTTGATTGAGCATCCGTTTATATAACCTACAAAGTCGGGGGACGGGGACTCAAACCAAGTCGCCCTAATGACATGGTCAAATAAAAGCCCTAATCTTGATTTAATAAAGTAAAAGTGAAACTTCTGAATCTAATACAATCTAATACACCCAGAGGAACAGACCAGTTTACAAACACAATCCAATATCTATTTTTGGAATTCATAAACAATACCAAACTGCCACAGGTAGGTAGGAGGTAAACTCTCCAGGACCCAAGCAGATTTGGGGCTACCATAAAAGGGAATCCCTGGGTACTACCAGGTATTCACTAAAAATCTTTGAACATTTTTGAGGCAGGCTAGAACAGGGACTTGAGGGACAAAAGGGAAAGCACTATGGCATAAGGAAAAAACAGTCAGTTCTGTGTAAAACTCCTGCTTCTGAGTGCCCATCTTTGCCTGCACCTGACAGTGGAAAGCCTCGCCAACAAGGGAGGAGTCAACTGCCTAAGGCTGAATACCTGAAGAGGCAGGCTGATCCCTCTCAGAGACTGGCAGCCATCTTGTTCCAACTTACGGCAACAGACTTTAGTGAGGGAAGTAACTTATGCTTTATGGCCTTGTGACTGTAAGCTTCTACCCCAAATAAATACCCTTTATAAAAGCCAACAGATTTCTGGTACTTTGCACCAGCATCCATTTGGCTGACTAGTACACTAGCTTTAAAATATGCCCAGCCCCTCCTCTCCATATCTGTTGCCTTTTTAATATCCTGATCACTTGCCCTCTAGATATCATTAAAAATCTCCTAACCGGTACTCCCAGTTCTAGCTTGCCCTGTGTCCAATCCTTCTACACTTAAGCCACAGTAATTCACTGAATCCTCAGTGTAGTGATTTATTCATTCAGCAAACATTTATTGGGGATTTTCATTGTCCTGGCCATGGTGCTAGGAATGTAAATTTTGATACCGAAAAAGCGGGGTTTTGCCCAATGCACTTCAAAGACCAATTCCTGAGACCCAGGGGTTTCAGAGAGAGAGTTTTATTGCCAGCACATAGCAAGGAGAACAGATGACCTAATGGTTTAAATCTGTCTCCCCAAACTGCAGTCATTCTGGTAGTTTTGTAATAATTCTGATAGGTTTAGCAGGTTTATGTTAATGACTAATTGGGGTGGGGCTGGCTCAGGTTCTTTCATTAGTAAACATTAAGGGGCTGTCTAGTGATCATAAGACTTCAAAGTTGTAAAACAGGATGGGGGTGACTACAAAACAGGGGTCAGTCACAAGGTTCTTACAACCACAGATAAAGGTTATATAGTTTTAAAATCATTATCAGAGATGAAGGCATCTGGATTCTAATTCAGTAAGTTTCAATAATTTCAGGTGTTTATTTTTACACTATACTAGAAAGTGAAAGGCATCTATATAATGATTCAGTAATCATAATTATTTGTTAATTCTTAGCCCTCAGTTACATTCTTACATGACCCTTTACTGCAAGGAATTTGAATGCATTTAATACACAAGCTATATACCTCTTCACCTGCTAATTGGTAGTGTTTTCATTAAATATAATACATTAAATATAATATAGTTGAAGAAAACTATGCTGTCAGGAGTGAACTTTGGACAGTGAGATATTTTAGGTGTTTAGCTCAATAGAGAAGATTAAAATGTTTGCATTTTTCTATAAATTTAAGTATATAAAGTTTACATGTTCTTCTCTAAAAGCACAGAGATCTGCCCACTGTTAGAAGTATCTTTAGTGAAGCTACTGTTCATGAGATATAGAAAAATAGAAAGTTATATACCATCCTTTCAATTTCTCAATTCCCCAAAAGGAAGGCAGAAGTTGGTATAAAAATGGTGGTGACGTCAGTGTGGGAAGGGACTGTAGTTATTAATGTAGGGAGGGAAAAAAAAAGGTCAAGACTAAAGATCAGTTGAAGGAGTTGTGAGTGGTCGGGGTGGGTAATAAGGAAGGCCAAAAAGAGAGAAAAAGAGAAAAATTCTGATGTCAAAACAGAAAAATAGTCCCTGATAGAGAACATGAGGAAATACAGAGTAAGTGTTTAATGTCTATTCAAATATGGCAGAAAACGAAACTCTGGTAAATGGGCATCATTTTGTAACTGAAGGTGGATCTGTCCCCTTTGAAAGATTCTTTGCTGTAATAAAGAAGCATGATATGCTAATACATTTTTATCAATAAATCCAAGCATTGTATGAAAACCTCAAACTTGTAATCAAATGGAGAGAGTTAATATCAGTATTTGGGTAGAAAGGAAGTAATTTTCTGATTGTTCCACACAGAACAGTATTATAGGTCTGTAGCTTTTTCTTCCCCCTCCCTTTCACATTTTGTTTGGTCTTGAGCCAACAGAGGAAATAGAATCTGAGCGCCAGAACTTGGAAGGATAATTAGGGCCTTTCCTCTGACTGGCTGGCTGCAAGCAGGCAGTGAGAGTTCTCTCTCTAGGAAGCAGCAATCTGTAAAATTTATTTTGAATTTTTAATTTTTTACACCAATGTAGCTCTAGCTCTACCAGTGTTTACACCTCAAAAGGACGCTTGCCTGGGCACAGGAATATTAATGATGGGATAATGTAAGCATTCTACCCAAGCCTAACGGAGAGCCACAGGTAGATTAAACTAAACAGTAACTGGCAATAGTTGACAGTTAGGGAGAATGGTATCTTGTGAAAATCTATATATACATTTTTTCAACAAACACTTAATGAAATATTAAGTATTAGTGCTAATAATTCTGAGCCAGGCTTTGCTCTAAGTGCTGGGATACATCAGTGAGCCAAATTGACACACATCTCCACCTGCTTCATGGAGATTACACTCTGGTGGAAGTATTCCCACATGCTTGCTTTTCTGTTCTTTTTAATTTATCTTGCTTTATTAAGGCATCTTTTTGAATAGAAATTATTACCAGTTATGTTGGATTAGATCATGGGTTCTAGTTATAGAAAAAAAAAAATTGATTGGGAAAGCAAACAATAATTTTTCCCCCTTTAATAAGGGATAAAAAAGCTGCCTGGACTCCAAGGCCCGAATTAAATCCCACCCCTTGCCCATGTATTTTCTGGAAATATATTTTAATTGCAGGCAAAACATGAAAGAGAAAATTAATAAACTCATTATGTTCTGCTTAGGAACTCAAATCTAAGAAATGAATGTAAACATCTTAGGAGCAGACTCTTGGGGAATGTTCTAGATTAAAAAGGAAAAGGTGTCTAAAATACCTGATATTTTCTTAAATTTCTCTCATGATCCACACATGCAGACATAAATAAAATTTTGCAATCTTCTCATTTACTGTTCCTTTTTACTTGAAAAATGAAACATAAAAAGAAAGCAATTACTTTTTCCAGGACTTTAGAGGCTTTTGCACAGAAAGGGAGAAAACAGTTCATTGTATGTCCAGTCAATAACTATTTAGTAATAATTACTAAATAGATAATTTAGTATGATGACGATGCTGTAAAATATGAAATTAATGAACAATTGTCCTAATTTTCAGTAAACATTATTATTTTAAGATTCTCAAATCTTTTATTGCTTAAAATTTTCTCTCCCTTTCCTTGTGAATACTAAAATTAATGACTGATGCGTATACATCAGAATTTTCCCCTTTTATGTAGCCCTCTCAAACCCCACAGTTCATATCCACTTGAAACACACGTAATTATAAAAGATGAACGCCCAGTTATTATCTTCTCTCCATGCCCATATCCTCACAGGTGCCTGGTTACTTCAAGAGTGCGAGCTAATCACAGGGAAGATTCATTTTCAGTTCAGCTGCTTTGTTTGATCAACCCAAGACTACGTCCAACAAAAGTGCTTTGTCGAATGAAATTAATTTTCATTTTTCCTCATTAGTTTATACAGCATTGAGATAGAGGAAGGAAAAAGGATAAAGACTGACAATTAAAAAATCATTTTCTCCAACCTTGTTCTTGTGTGTGTCCTTACCTTTTTTTATTTAGCTTTTTGCTAATTTTTTTCTTCATCATTCTCTGCTACTCCTATTGCCAAAATTTTCCCTTTTTGAATGGTGAATTAAGAAATCCATGATCTGAGTGGCAATATCATCTGATAGGCTATCAAGTTTTTAGCTCATCTATGGATTAGATGAAATACTCTATCAAGGAACCTACCACTGGCATCATCACAGGAATCCAGGAGAGCATTAACATAAGGAAACATTGTAGGGAAGCAAAATCATTGGAAATTGCATGTGTGTGTGTGTGTGCCCATGTGTGTATATGTATATCTGTGTCTAATTGTTTAGTTATTTTGGCTCACATATAATAATTACACATTTCCATTAAGTTTTCCTCTTAAAGGCTATTATTATATTATTTTTTAAAAAATCATTCCCTAATAAAGCTCCAGTTCACCATTCTAATTCACCTGTTTTGTTGCATAGAAGAAATTGAGCAAGACTTCCAATCTCCTATAGTACTGGGGTCAAAACGCAGTGATGTTGGAGAGAAAACAAGGCCCTTGTGTCAGAAATCATTTAATTGCAAGTAACTGAAAACCAGGCCAACTGAATTAAATAAAAAAAAAAAAAAAAAAAAAAAAAAAGGGAGAGGGGTGTGTGTGACATAACTAAAAAGTCCTGAAATAATACAAACTGAAGGTGACACTTAATCCAATTAATCAACAATGTCACTAAAAGAACAAAAGAATCCATTTCTTTCCTTCTCTACTTTCTCTCTTTCCTAGCATCACAAGATGTCTGCCTGCAGCTAGTGGAACCTATCTGCAACTTATTCTCATCCTGTAGGAAGAGACAGGATATTTTGCAGAAGCATTTTTGGAAGATCAAGCAAGCTTCTTTCCCAGAAGGCAAAGCAAAGATATCTGAGTGTCTCATTGGCCCAAATTGGTCTTGTTCTCTGAACCAGTCACCAGGGCCAGGAGTGTTGACTGGCTGAGCCCCTTAGAAGCTACACATAGAAGTGGGGGTGAGGTCAGCACATAGATCATATGGATGCCATAGTGGATGTGTGAATGAGAAACCCAAGGAAATGTGTCATTTTTGTCAGCGCTGCTATGACAAATACCACACAATGGGTTGGCTTAAACAACAAACATTTGTTTTATCATGGTGAAGAAAGGCTGGAAGTCCAAAAGTATGATGTCAGCAAGGCCTGCTTTATTTAAAAAATCTGTCCTGTGCTGGTGATGGCAGTCCTCCATCACAAGGCAATCTCTTTCTCCTTGTGTCTGCTCCTCTGGTGTCTGCTGACTTCTGGCTTCTCCCTGTGGCTTTTTCTGACTGCATCCAAATTTCCTCTTTCTAAGTCTTCCAGTCATACAGAGTAAGACCCACCCTCATTCAATTTGTCCACTCCTTAACTAATAACCTCATCACCAGGTCTTGTTTACAAATGGATTCACACCCACAGAAACAGTGGATTAAGATTTGAACATGTCTTCTGTGGTGTACTTGATTCAATCCCCAACATCCATGAATAGATTCTGGGAGGTTCCGTACAGTGCCTATCCACTACAGGGCAGAAAATTAGAAGGGTCTGGCAATTCTCAAAATGTCATTCTCAATCCTTAAATGACATTTAGAACCTGAGTCTCTGGATCTACAATTTGTTACTCACAAAATGATGAATAGTGAAGTAGTAAGCATTTCTTCAACAACTTTTAAAATTCTTCTAGCAAAATGAATTTTATATATGCCAGGTGAATTTTCACATGAGGTGAGTTTTACATATGCAAGGTGAATTTTTACATAAGGTGAGTTTTACATATGTAAAGAGATGGACATATTGAGTTATAAGGATTGTATAAAAGTTATTTTATTAAATTATCCACAAGTTATGTAAAAAGGACTAGTCATAACACATGTCCTGTAATGATGACAATCTGGGGGCAGGAACTGTCTTTTGTACTGCACTACAGGGCCCAGCAGGGAGGGAGGACAGCAGGACTGGCCAGAGTCCAGAGTCTACTGCCCCAGCCATTGCTCCAGAGAATACGACGAGGGTCCTTTCCTGGTGCCAACTTTAATACAACACAGGGTCCATTTTGTGCATTAAAGAGAAAGTTTTAGATGTTGAAGATGTCAAAAGAACTTCACTTAAACAGTGTTTGGTTTTTTGTTTTTTTTTTCCTATCATAGTTTATAGCATGTGAATCTTAATCTACAAACTTGGAAGCACGAGAAATATCACATTTCTCTATTTTCTTGAATCAAACTAAATCCAATTAATTTCTTTGGTGATAGCAAAGAATTCAATCTCAGGCATTAGTAAGATTTTTGTCTTCTCCTCCTCCTCTTTCTTCTCTTCCTTCCACTTTCAGATCTATCTCCTTTTCATAATCACAGTCCTTTCAAGTTGCTTAAATCTTCCAGAATTTATCTTCCAATACATATTGATTATAGCTTGAAACAAAGGCCTTTCGCTCAGTAGCAGGAGCACAAGGACCAGGCTACTCCATTCAAAAAGAAAGGGAATAAAGCAATAAGAATCAAACACAGATTAGTCATTCAAACCATTATATTGCCACATATTATCAGGTGGACATAACTCTTACTGCTTTCTACAGGACACTCTTGGAGCTGTCCCAGTAACATGAACTGAACGCAATTTGCTGAATGACACGGAACATCCAAATTGGGAAGAGCCCCTTCAACTTTGCAAAAACTTAGAGTACATAATCTAAAAACAGTTTCATCAAGGTTCCTGTATGATATGTGGTTTCTCCAACCCTAATCTGTCTTTCTACCCCATCCATACTAAAATAGGTTATCAAGGGAACGTAGATAAAAATCCTTCCCTGGACTGCTGAGGGCTGGGAGGTTTTTCTTTTTGGAGTAATGAAAATGTTCTAATATTGATTGTGGTGATTAATGCACAACTCTGTGATTGTACCCAAACCCCATAAGTTTACAGTTTAGAGGGTTTGAGTAGTATATGATTATATCTCAATAAAATAGCTAAAAAGAAAAAAAAAAATTCTTCCCTGGAGACCTTGATAAGTCCAAAAACTTCCTGTCCTAGAGAGTGTAGCAGGTGCCTTTCAGCTCTTCAAACTCTTCCTGCTTCTTCCAGCCTCTAGGCCTTTCTATATGCAGACTGCTGTGCCAGGAAAGCTTCACTCCCTCCCTCTCGGATCTTTATCTAGTGAAATTCTCTTCATCCTAATGCCCTCAGCTCAGAAGTTACCTTCTCCATCCATATGCTCCCAACACTGCCTGTGCTTTTCCTGCAGAGGACGGTTTATAAATATAATCATATATCATTAATTGACTGATGTCTGTCCTCCCTACTAGGCAATCAGCCTCACGAGGCCAGTGATGCTGTCTTATCCCTAGAGCCCAGCATAGCGCCTGCTAGATAAGAACTTGAGAAATGTTAATCACATAAAGGGATGTCATATCTGGTAGGAAGAAAAGGGCTTAGAAAGGAAGAAGGAAAAAGTAGATTTTATTTTGGCATGCCCAGCACTATGCTAGGCATTGATTTGAATCTCACAGTAAACTGGAGTGAGGATGGCATGGTCTCCATTTTGCAGATGAAGAAACTGAGGCCTCAGAGATTGTTTAACTTACCTGAGATCACAGTCAGTAGATACCAAAAATATCCGGCTTCAATTATCAGTGTGTTTTCCATGAACCC
Organism: Cabassous unicinctus; assembly: GCA_029593785.1. NCBI lineage: Eukaryota > Metazoa > Chordata > Mammalia > Cingulata > Chlamyphoridae > Cabassous > Cabassous unicinctus. Next base: position 31,002 of record JAQZBX010002210.1, read on the forward strand.
ATTGTCAAGGTGATTTGTCTCTTCTATCAGTGGACTCTGAACAGAGAATGTAGGGATGTGCACTATTATTTTTTCCTACTAGAAGGAATAGACAGAAAAGGAATCATCCTAATGTAAAGAAATAAGAGAAAAGACACAAACAAGTACTGAAAATCCAAAGAGAGATACCACTCTTTCAGGAGCCCTGCTTGTTTACTCTGCCTTCATCATGGGTGGGAAACCAGCATTGAATCTGGATTCCACAGAGGATTAACCTAGGTATAGAATTTTAAGTCTCTCTGATGGTTGTTATGATTATTTTTACAATGTCGAAGGGACTGATCACTGTGTGGACACCCTGGACTCATTCAGAGATTTGTCTTCATTCCATATTTTACCAGGATGACTTTACTTCAGTTGTGTCCTGTGGAAAGTAGAGCACTGAGTGAGGTTCACGCCCGTCAGCCATGGCTCGCCAGAGGAGGGGTGTTTCTACCTCCTACATGGGCATTCACTGACTCCAGAGTGCTACCGCAGTGGAGTTGGAAACATTCTCTCCACTTTAGGTCTGTTTCAGCTATTCAGTCAAACGAAAGGACCAGTTTTGAGAGGGTGCCCTTGTCAGCTGTTTCTCTAAGAAAAGGACCTTTGATAACACCTAGAAAAAAAGTAATTGTGCCACCACCCCTGCTTCATTTACATAACTGAGATTGATGAGAAAGGAAAGAAAGTGTTTACAGTGCAGGAAGATAGGAATTTTGGGATTAAGTAGGAAGCAAACCAAAATGAGCTGTCTGGGGTAATTATGAAACACATACTTCATATGTTTTCATTAGATATTGCTATTATACTACACAAAGCAATGGAGTTTGATTAAAATACAGTTCCGTATATAAATGTATGCATAAATTACAAAGAAAGAAGTTACTGCATTAGATTTCAGGAACTCTTCAGGGACATTAAGTAAGTAGAAATTCAGTCATTAGATATACTACTTAAGGATAAAATCATGGTCAGACCAAGGGTGTAGCGGCATAAAACAGATAACCAGCATGCCCACAAAACATGGGTAGTAACACTTGATAATCATGGATTCAAAGAACAAAAGCCATGGCAGCAATATATTGCATAAGAAGCCATAACAACTTCATAGCTACTATTTGAAATCTATTGAAAAATAATTTGCTTAAAATTATATAAATGATATGAGATAGTCTACTGATTCCCATCTGTTAAGTACATTATATTACTTTTTTAAGTGTGCATGACAAAATGAATAGCTTCTCATTGGCCCATGATGTCTTTGAGAAAGCCTCAAAGAACTACTGTTACTCCTCAGGGGGGTCAGTGGTGATGGCCATGGTTTCATCTGTCTCCGCTTAGTCCTTTGTCCATGGACCACCCACCTGATTGGTCTTTTGGAGGCTTTGCCTGAGTGCTGACTTGGGATAGAGTGTTAGGAGAAAGCAGATTTCATGTAGTCCCAGCCAAAAGCATCTCATCTCCTCCTCAAACATTTATTGCTAAATATTTTCTTAGCCACTGTATCAAATTGAATGGACTCATTATTTTCAGTCAACAAATATTCCTTTCACAAATTCAAGGGTGTCTATTAAGTGAAAGGCAAAGTAAATTGGATTTGACTTGAGAAATTCTCAGTGCTTTAGATTTATTTATTTACTTTTATCCATTTTTACACCCCACCCCACCCCATTTTTGCTGTTTTTTTGTGTGTGTCCATTTGCTGGGCAATTCCCTGTTCAGTGCTTTAGAGAGCACGAGTTTGGGGCTGGCTCAAGGCCCCACAGATGACTAATGTGCTAGGTAAAATGGGAAGAAAGTCAAGACTGAAGCTCAAGACCAGGAGTTTGGCCACATCCCTCCTCCTGCCATTGGATGACTCAGAGCTGGAGTCCTTAAACTGTGTGCAGGGGAGTTCTCAGGTTTAGTCCAGGACAGTCTAGGTGATGACACATCAGCTAGAGCAGCTGGGCTTTTCCTGTTTTGTATGCTGTGGTTCTGTGCAAAAGTTTATTTGTAAAAAGGACTCCACTGAAAAATCATTGAAAATTAGTGGCCAAGAGCATAGTTCTGCTTGCCCTAAACACATATGTTTTCGAAAGTGCGTTTTCAAAGTAGGGAGATGCGTTCCAGTTTTAAAAGTCTGGCATGCGATTAACTCCCTCATCACCTCCCAAGGACTGGAGGGAATGGCTTGGAGGGCAAGTGAGTTTTGAGAGTAGAGGTTTCTGAAAGGGAAGATCCAAGGACAATATTGAGCTGCCTTGAAGGTAACTTCTTTTCATCACTGTTTTGAAACTGGCTGCTTCAAATAGGCCTGTAGCTATGGGTCATCAATATGTTTTGAGAACAGAGCAGAGCATTTTGTAGGCGGCTTCACTCCCCTGAATGCACAAAGGGTGAAACTTCCCAGCTTAGAGCTGTCGCCTAACTAGTAAATATCAACAGTATTCAGATAGGCTGTGAGGAAACCCATTGTGATTATTCAGAGAGCCGGGGAAAGCTTCTTTATCACACATTTGGGCTTCTAAGCTTTTCAGCAACCCTGAAGCAGTGAGATTTTTAAAGTTGTAGAGGCTTTCTGGACCCTCACATCTGTTTATGAATAACCTCAAACCCTAAGCTAAGCAAATCTATTTAACTCAATGTAATTATAAATATGAGCTTTTATTATTCAAATGACTTCATATGCCAGGAAAACCACCTTGCAAAGCTTATTAAGCACCACAGAACAGAAATCTTTGTTCTCAGAAATGACAGATGTCTTAAAGGAAAACAAAGCAAAATAATAATAAAATACCCAACTTCCCCCAAATGGCAGCTTTTTATTCTAGATGAGGAATAGATATTTGACCCCCAAACCAGTAAGGTGTTTGGAAGGGAAACAAAATGGCTGTTTGGCCATTTGCTGCTTCATCTTGATTAACAAGCTTCTACTTCAGGTGGTTTAGGGCGCTCATAATGAAGTACTTCTGCTGCGATCCTGTGGGGACAACTCTGACAGCGCCTCTCTTTCCCATTCCCCCCACCCTGCCCCACCATCACCACCAAATCAAGAGTAATTGTATTAGATCTGCATTCTTTGACATTTCTTTGATCTTATCGCATTCTTAGTGATACTGGATTCTCGTTCTGTAGTTTCTAATTAGTTTTGCTGTCTTGATATAAATTTGTTTCTTTGGAGGTGGGGCCAGAAAAGGAGGTTAAAATGCATGCCTCTATCAAAGTGTGTCTCTGCTCAGAATTGAGTTTATCCCCCGGGGCTGGTGGGTTGTTCAGGGGGTTGAGTATTAAGAGTGCTGGGGCAGAGATGAGGGCTTGTTTAGAAAGGGGTGGAGATAGGGGCACTCATTCTCTTCCAGGGATAGTGGAAAGCAGTGGTTAAAGGCACTGTCTCAGGGTACAATTCAGCCCCCCACTTACTAGCTGGTGACCTCAGAGGAGCTCCTAGTCTCAATTGTGAAGATTAAAAGGGTCAACCTGTGTAAAGCATTAGAACTACACCTGGCACTTTGTAAAATGTTACCTATTAAGTCAGACAAGGACTCTACCTTATCACCCTCATAACGGATCTATCAATCAATTGGTTAATTTTAGATCCTGGTAATTGCTATAAAATAAACAAGGCACAGGAAAGGGACAAAGGCCCATTCGGAGAAATGAGCTTGGTGTGTAAGGATTAGAAAGGAAGTGATATAGCCAGAATGTAGGAGAGAGGAGGGGAGCAGGAGAGGATGCAAGGGAGGCAGACAGGGGTCAGATCATGAGGCGCCTTGCTCGCAGGAAATGGCAAGGCAACTGGATATCATCTGAATGTAACGAGAATCCACCGGGAGTGATACAATCTGATATATACATACACGATGGAATATTACTCAGCCATAAAAAGGAAATGAAGTTCTGACACATGAAATTACAATATGGATGAAACTTGAGAACATTATGCTAAGTGAAAAAAGCCAGACACAAAAGGCCACATATTGTATAATTCCATTTATATGCAAGGTCCAGACTAGGTAAATCCACAAGGACAGAAAGAAGACTGGTTGGTTTTGAGGAGCTGGGGGGAGTGGGAAATCCTGAGTAGCGACTTAATGAGTACAGGGTTCCCTTCTGGGGTGATGAAAATGTTTTGGAACTAGATAGAAGTGGTGGTTGCACAACATTGTGAGTTTACTAAATGCCACTGAACTGTTCACTTTAAAATGGTTAGTTTTATGTTATATCAATTTTACCTCCATTTTTAAAAAGTTTCCTTGTTTGCTGTGTGGAATATAAGCTGTAGAGGGTCAGAAACGGAATCAGGAAGACCAGTAAGAGGTAAGTATCATGGAAAGAGTACAGGGTTTGGAATTGGAAAATCTGTTGGATAGTGGCACGGTTTTAAGTAAACTTTCTGAACATTGCTTTTCTCATTCAAAAATGTGAAAAACAATAATAATTACCCTGCAAAGTTTTTATGAGGATCAAATGAGATCATGTAGATGGGAATGTTTGGTGGACTGTAAAGATAAATGCCAATTGTTAACATTATTATTACTACTACAACCTAAAACTGTTTTTTAACCTATTGTTCTGCCATAATCTGTATCAGAATCACCTGAGGCACTTACCAAAAATACAGCTTCCTGGGTCTCATCCCCAGAGATTTTTGTACAGACTTCTAAATTTCCACCTGCTTTTTCTAGTTCTCAATCCCATTCCAACTGAGGAATTGCAGTGGTGAAGAGTGAGTGGGCTGGAGCAGGACTGCCTGTTGTCAAATTCTGTTTTCAAGTTCAATTTTCAAATTCTGACTCTGCCTCCTGACAGTTTTCTTTACCTCTGTGCCACAGTTTCCTCATCTATAAAGTAGGAATGATAATTAGAGCACCCCTTTTATGGTTTTGTTGAAAGGTTAATGAATCAATACGTACAAAGAGATTGGCTCATGGTAAGCACTAATTGAATGTTAGCCATTGTTACCCAGGAAGGGGCTGATGAGGGCATAGATGTTAGGGGTGGACACAACCATTTAAGAGTGACCCCTTGACATGCAAAGGCACAGTCCTTGTTTGTGAGGTACCCAATCTTGCAGAGGTGACAGACATGTAATACATTAAAGTGCCATAATTGGCACCAAAAGCATTAAAAGAACGAGCTGTGAATCCTAGAAAATTCATGCTGGTTACTTTCGATTTTAAGTTGTATTCCATACCAATTTCCTTTTTATTCAGGCCTAGTTTAATATTCTTCTATATTTGGGCTTGTTAAACTGGGCTAACTTGCCTGCAGTTAAAATACCATTTGAATGGCTGGTTCTGAGAAATGAGCCTTGGAGAAGAAAGGGGATTGCAAAAGCTTCACTCCCTTTATTTTTCTCATACACTTCCTCCTAGTTTGTGTTCCAGTAAACATTTATATTTATAGCCTATGGAATAAGCTGGCTTCAGCTTTAAAGAATTCATGCAGTCTGGCTTTAGATATGAAAACATTAGCAAAGCTGAAAATATGAGTACCAAAGCAGAGTATGAACTAAAATTTTGGAGAAATGATCTTGAAGAATTTTTGCTTTGGGTGTATATTTTTAAATTTGATGTTGATGTTTTAATTTGGTATTGAATCTTTAATGTAGTCCATGAAATAAAATATTAAGTGTCCATTGTGGTAAAAGACATATTCTTGCCCTGGAAAACATTACATTGTTTCCAGGAGGCACAGAATATATAAAAATGCAATATATAGTCAGGTGGGTTCTGTGGGGCACTGACAGTGAGTGGTGGAGGCATTCAAAGAAGGAAAACAGTCAGAAGAGCCTTCATGAAATCTCTGATCAGGGTTTAGGAGGAAGTCTAAGAAAAAAACATATAAAATATTTTGATGAAGATATTTTAGTACCTAATAAATACAGGGTGTCTAGCCAAACATAAGTGTTACTTTTCTATGGTAAGACCCATCCCATAAAGACATAGCATTTCTGAAGCTATAATCCATCTCTCTATTTCTTGAACTGATTCTTTCACCCTGGACAAACCATATTATGCACAGTTTTACTTTTCAAAGTTTTACATGGGCAATACACATTGGTATAAGAGTATGGGCTCTTGCATTATATTGCTTGAGGTTTAAACATGGGCTCTACTGTATCTATTCCATCCGAGGCAAGTTAAATAACCTCCCTAATCCTCATTTTTTTCCTGATTTTTAAATAAGAATAATAATTGTGGTCACCTCACAGATTTTTTAATGAAGGTTAAATGAGTTTAAAGAATATTAAGAATTTAGCACTCAATAAATTATGGCTATTATTTTTAAATCTTAGTTTTAATATCAAAATTCCCTGAGACATACTTATCTTTAATAAACAACTATAATAACATGCACTCCTTATGGTCTAAGTTTTTCTTTTCACATAAACTAAATTCCTGATATAATTTACACCTGGTACTTTTTTTCATAGACTGCAGTGGAAATTGAGAAAAGCTTCTCTCCATTTGTCACAAACTGTGATTTCCAAAGATATAGCATTTCAGTTCTTTGGCACACAAAAGTCAGTTTTTAATGGTGAAAGAATTGACGGCATATTTAGACAGGCTTGGGTAGAAGTGGTGGTCAGAACAACCCAAATAGTTTTTATATTTAGGAGGTCTACTCAGGAGAAGTAGACAATGGTTACCTTTTTCTTAAATATCACCAAGGTGAAATTGAGCCCCGGGAAAATTAATGCCTTCTAGATTAACACACTAAGTATTCAACCAAACTAGAAATATAATGATGAAGGCTTCCCCATTCTGTTGCACCACCTTTTCCTTCCAAATGTGGCCTATGGCTATCTGTCATACCCATCTCCTTACTACCAATTCACTCCCTGCAATCTGGTTTCCACCCAAATGTGCCATGGAACACTCTTGGGTGTCACCAATACACTTTGAGTATAACATCCTCTTTGACTCCATAGAGCACTTGACAGAGTTGCCCATTTCCTCCTTCAAATACTCTCTGATTTCGACTTCCTAGACCCCACACAATTGGTCTATCATCTTTTAAAAAAGGTTTGGCCATACACATACCACCTTGCCTATACTATGATTTAATACTTTTCTTCACAAAGTTTTTTAAAACAAACTTAACTATATCTATTAAAAATTAGAAAAAAATCTACTATTAATGCTATATATTATATTTGTATGACTATATTTATACATATATATCAAATATATGACTACATATTCTATATGACTAGCAGAAAACCAGTATCAATTGCTTTAAACAGAAGACAACTATGAAAATAAGTAGGATTTTAATTTTAAAAATTCTTAAATTCTAGAAAGACATTATATTCTGCTGAAAACTTTGAACCTGAGGTTCCTACTTTTTTTATTATAAAGGGAGGCTAAAAATTTTAAAGAGGTGTTTCATCTTTTAGCACTAACGTGAAACTTGCTCTGAAAGTGATCCTAAGAATAGAAAAGGGAATAGTGCTCTCTTCATATGATTAAGTGTTACACAAATCAAATCCATGCACCTTAAAAATAATATTTTTAACCATTAGCTCTCCTGACCTCACACTTTAGGAAGCACTAGCTTATAGAATAAAATTTAAGACCCTCTGCTTGGCATTGAAGGCCCCAAATATATCTCAAATTTTCTTTTGTAGCATCGTTATTATCCCTGTACATACCCCCAACCTGCAGGATTCCTGAACAGATCCTGCGCTTTCCATGTCTTGCTCATACTTCTCACCCTTCCTAGAATGTCCACTCCAATCCTGCATTCTCTACTTGTTTTCAAATGCTACTTGAAGCCTTTCTTGATTTCCTAACTTGAAGCAATTGCTATTTTGTTTAAGTTTCAAAAACTTTGTTAGAACTTTCTTTTGGTTCTTCCATTCCTACCTTTATTATAATGTCCTTCCTCTACAGTCTCAGAACTTCTTGTCCCTCCTTTTGTCACTTGTACTTAACACCCTGCTTTATGGTTTTCTATTTCTCTTTCTCTGTCGTTAGCCAGTGAGTGCCTTGATAACAAAGACATTTGTCAGTTTTTGATCTTTATACCCCTGAAGCCCAGCACAATCGCTGGCAAATAGAGGCTCAAAATGTTTGTTGAATGAGAGGATTTCCCTTGAGGGCAGGAGTGTGGTCTAGTGGGAAGGTCTTTGGCTGTGGAGCAGAAAGCAGTGTTTGCATCCCTGGTTGCTAACCATGAGAACCAGAGCAAACTACTCAGCCTCTTTAAGCCCCAGCTTCCTCATCTATAACATAGGGATAATGCCAAACTTTCGTAAATTTGTAGGAATATGTAGTGTCTGGTGTTTAGGTGGTGGTCCAAAATTCATAGGTACTGCTCACTGTTGACCTACGATACTTAGCATCAGTCATGCACGTAATCAATTCTCTCTGCATGTTGGTGAATTCATGCAGGTAATCAATTCTCTCTGCATGTTGGTAAATTGAGCTCTCAGTGCACCATCCTACCATCCTAGGCAGTGTTTCCCCAGGCATGTTCCCTTGGCCACCAGATTCTTGGCCCTACCCCAGACCTACCACAATTTTGGGGGTGGGCCTAGGGATATGCATTTTTAACAAGTATCCTGGTGATTCTTTAGTTGTTATTGTTTATCTCATGTTTTTTCAATTTAACATATTAAAATAGAGATTTATTTTCTTTAAAAGATGCCAAAGACCAAGGATATATTTACATACCAAACTCGCTTTCTAAATGTATTGTTAATTATTTTAACAGCCAAATTATCTATTGCTCAAAAGGTAGTTCCTTCCACAATGTAAGAGCTGATGAAGAAGCTACTATTTTTCTGCTTGTTTCACAGGTAAAGAAAAAATAAATTATCCCCTAATAGGTGTCTTTATTCCCTTTTTCTTAAAACCACAAAGAATAGGTAGAGAACCAATAGCTCAGTACCTTCTGACTGCCAAGCACTAGGTATTTTGCATATTTGGGGATATTTGTCCTAAATCACATGGTAGCTGAGACAGAGGAGTGAGATCTTTTTGATTTCCCCAAGCCTTTTCCCAAACACCAAGTTTAACCTTTTATTTATTTGTTTTTTAATGTGGAGGCTATTATAAACAAAACCATTTTTCATAGGAACATTTTTATTCTTAGAAGTTAATTCCAGGTTCAGATATTATAGATATGAATGACTATGTTATGACAGCAAAGATAAAATGATCAACTTTAATGATTTAAAATATTAATTAGTACATATCCTACATTAAGGACCATTTAGAATGTTAATTAGCCATTCCATCCTCCTGCAAAGTCAGACGCTTTGAAAGTGGCTGAACTAGACACATGCAGTCCCGTTTTCTTGACTTCACGGAACCGCGCAGCTCCCTTAGGGAAGCCCCCTGGAGTTGTGCTGAAGGGGCGCACATGCGCTGAATGTGTTCGTTCCTCATAGAAACTTCCAGGGAGCCCCTGTTGTTGAGTGGACACAGGGTTAGGTGCCAGGCAGGCAGAAATCCCTCAGTTATGATGTGCTCCCTCAAGGACGCTACTCTCTAACCAAAGAGGGGGCTATGTTGAGCACCAAAAAGAGAGTCAGTCTAAGGCCGGATCAGAGCACACACAGGAGGGCACCTGGGCCAGCCTGGGGGCGTCAGGGAGGCTTCTGGCGGAGGAGATGATGGACACCAGTGGATGAATACGCCCTCACCAGAAAAGAGGCTGGAAACAGGGGAGGAGGAAGAGTTTGTGGGTGCAGTGTTTCTATGTGGCTGGAGTGCCATGGGCTGAGGGACGGATAGAAGGGAAGGGAGGTCAACAGGGGCAGGTCTTGAAGGGTCTGATGCCATGGCTGGGACTTTTCCCAAGGGTCCTGGGGAGTTTTCTCATGGGCCATCTAGCCTGGGGGTTTGCGCCTGGAGATGAGGAGAACAAAGCAGGTTGTAGAAATCTTAAGTGGACAGAGGCGAACTACTTAGCTATATCTGAATTAGCCCCTATTCTCTCCTTTTATTTATTTGCTTCTGCCTTTGGTCTCTTTTTGTCTCTCCATTCCCCACCCCAACACTTTGCCAACAACCATTTGGATTTATTATGGGTTCCTTGGCTCTTTGTTCTATTTGTTCTTCAGTTCCTGGTCTACACTAAAATTTGATTCATGAGGCTTCCTTCTTTATCCTCTTTGAATTCATTCCATAACTCTGCCCCCACTGGTTAATGCTAGAATATCTCCTGTCTCATTTACTTCCAACAGCTTCAATAAAATGTATGGCTCCTTCTTCCATTCTCTCTAATCACTTTCAGGCAGTCATTATGCTTAAATATTTAGCCTCCATTGATTTTCACTTGCACATCACAGTTTAGTTAAGATCGTGATGTCAAATATCTTTTATAGCTTTCTCATTCCTCTTTTTTCCTTGTCATGCTTCTTTGCTCCTGCATATAGATACCTCAGAAATTTCCCTGGAGTGACTTTCTAAGATCTGCCTCTATATTTTTTCCCCTTAGGCTTTAGGTTTTCTATTTCACTGCTTACATTTTTTTCTTCTCCCTCTGCTTATGTTCACTGTTGCTTCTCTCATTTTCTTTCCTCCTTTCACTTGCTGATGAACACCGGTTTTTTATACAGTCTTCCGATTTAAAGAAGCTGGTGAAATAGTGGACAAAGAGGTCTTCAATTGCAGCTACTCCAAAATTTCTGCTACATTGTGGTAGGATTGAAGAGAAAGGGAAGATGTTACCAATTTACGTAATATCTAAAGAGTCGTTATGGTCACTTATGTAGACAAGCTAGAAAAAGGCAAAATGTTATTCTTATATGCAGAACTCTGGCCATGATATTATTAGAGAATAAAGGTGAAGGTCTGTGTCTCTGCATTTTGTAAGGCAGCCTCGTGAAAAGCCTTGCTGCTCACACTGTGGCCCCTAGGTCAGCAGTGTTGGCATCACCCGGATGCTTGTCAGAAATGCAGAATCCTTGGTCCCACCTCAGACCCACACAGTCAGAATCTGCATTTTAGCTCATTAAAGTTTAAAAGCACTGGTGTGGAAGAAAGCATCCTTAGAATTCAGACCAAGGTCAACTTTAGCACTTTAGGCAGATTTTAAACAACTCAACCTCTTTGAATTTCTGTTTACTCCCCCATTAAATGGGAATAATGATACCTAATCTTTAAGGTTGTTGTGGGGAAAAGAAATGAAATATGTTTTAGGCTTATGACAGTCAATAAATAGTAACTATTAGACCTGTGGATTTCTTAAAAGAATAGAACAAGGAGGGGATTTTAGTTTCTCTGACTACATTTTAAATTTGGAGTCATTAAAAGTGGAAAATATTTGGTTCCTAAAATATCCCAATCCTTCTCCCTCCCTCCTGAGACAAAAACACATTCCTCAAATTATATAGATGGGAGCTAAATTATTTTGTGAATTGTAGTGATATTAACACATATACAAATGTTTAAAATTATGTGTATAAATGGGAAAAAATGGAGTAAATTTTAACTATTATAGCATTTGCAGAAACTTCTCTTTAGTAACAAGAGTAAAGCCTGGACTTACATTTGAGACTCAACTCACTTTCTAATTATGTAAGCTTGGGCAAGTCACAAAAGCCTTCTGGACCTTGATTTTCTCATCTGTCAAGTGGGGAAAATAATACTTAATTCATAGGGTGGCTTTAAGAATAAAATAAAATAATGTGATTTATTGATTTATGTATTCATCTTGCCATCCATCCACCCATTCATTCAACAGCTGCCTGTTATGTTCTGGGCACTGTGAAAAGCACCAGAAATCTAAAAATGCAAAAGACATAGTCCCTCTGTCAAGGAGCTCATTCTCTAGAGAAGAATATATGTAAAATATAGCTATCAATATGTAGTAAACACATAATAAATGCCAGACACCATACTAAACACACTATGTTATTTCACTTAGTTCTCAGGAAAACCGAGGCTTAGAGAGGCTAAGTAACTTACCCGAGGGCATTCAGCTGATAAGTGGCAGACACAAGATACAACAGACCCATGCTGTTAACTAGTATAAGCTATAGAGCAAGCACAATGCAAAACTTAGCTACTATGATGGTGACAGAAGGGCAGAACCAAGAACTGGATGGCTTTATTGGAGACTCCCCTGTCCCTGGGGTTCCCTGTTTTGTATCTTTTCTTAAGAAATGAATTCCTTCCTCTGTGTGCAGTTTCTCTCGTGCAGATGCCGCCCAGCTGGAGCTGGGGCTGAGAAGTCACCTGCAGAATGTTGAGACTCACTCTCCTTCCATCCCCATAAGAAAAGCAATTTTCTGTGCTTAAATTCCATGTCCCTTTTAACTTTCCAGCAGCCATTTGGTCGCTGCTCTTTCTGTTTTGTGGATGAATTTATTTTATGTGTTATTTCCCCCTTAAATTTTAAAGACATGTATCTTCATGAAAAGAACAAAGGATGGAAAACAACTTGTAAATTATCACAAGAAAAACCCCTGCTAAAAGCAATAAGTTTGCTGACAGATGGCAGAATCAGTTGAAAACCGAGTACCATATTTACTAAGTCTAACCCATTTAGTAAGCCAAAAAAGTGTTATCTAATTCTATCCCCTGTGTATGTGTGTGTTTTGGAATAAACAGATGCCTAATGAGGAATGTGTCTAGTGTAGTTTTGGAGGAACCTGGATAAACCCAGGTTCTGATTCAGGGTTTGATTTTGACAAATATCAAAGTGTGCAAAGTCGAATCTATTGTAAATAAAGTTGTCAGAGTAAAAACAGCATTAAAATGCTGTCAAAGCAACATTATTTTTTAAAAAAAACAACACGCCCCAGAATTATTGTACCACATAAATTTGCCTTTAAAATTCCTCTATTATTTAAATAGTTATTTAACAACTATAAAGCACTAAAAAAGAGAACACTTAACAAACCTGGAGGTATGCATGGCTAGTATGATATGGCCAGATTTGGGTGTTATCAAGCCTTTAATAAAACAATATTAAACAAAATAGAAATATTTCATCAAGACATGTATTTGTTTATATTGTGTGGAACATGGCTCAGACACAACTTTCCTACCTTCACCTCCATTCCCGTAAAAGCCCAGTTTCCTAGAAGAATGAAATCTTAATCTTATTGTTTTATTTTGAATGCTGAATTTTGAGACTATGTGCTCAGATGAAGATGTGTCATGATCCAGTCTAAGCCAAGGAGATTAAATAAAGTCTGGAATACTGTATACATAAAAAGAACTTAGAACAGATTCAGATTCTAAATGAGCACACATACTATGGCTTCCAGAAAGTGGATTTACTGGCTATCATTTAAGGACCCTGTGAGTTTCCTCAAGTAAAACATAAAGATCAGTGGCTCACACGGGGAAAGCATAGATATAGGTGTTGCTCGTTAGGTAGATAACATACATCGAGGAAAATGCCGAAGAATTTCCTTTCTTTATGGCCTTTCTTTCTTCCTTTTTAAAAATAAGAAGCAAAGCACTCGGTCTTTCCCCTTTTGGGTGCCTTCCATGAATTAGAGGCATGTGTGTGGAGAAAGGCAATGGGCAGAGGCATTACTTACACTTCCGCTCATCCATCAGAAGTAGTGAAACAGACCTGAGTGGTCTACTCGCTCTAATCCTTATTTCTCTAAGGCATGAATTGTTAATAGTAACAACAGGGAATCTGTTGGCTACTTTTTATCAAAACAACGATGCATTGCATTAGAGGAGCAGAATAAACCTTGATTTGGAGCATTAAAAGCTTTTTAAATCCAAGGTTTCCAGCAGAGTTGGGTTAACTTCCTAACGTAAGCAGAGCTACTGTAAAGCCTGTAAAAGCCAGTTAGTAACATACATTTTCCAGGTAGTAGCCAGCACTTTCCCCTTTCCTTCTAAGATAAAAACGTGCTATTTCTTGCAAAAGCCCCAGACAAAAACTCCTGACTCTCTTCTGGGTTAAGTTCAACTAAGATTCAAGTATATAGCTTCCTCTTTTTTTTTCTTTCCAGTAATTTGCTGAGCTGTGTTGTGCTGTGCTGCTTGGCAAGCTACTTAACCTTTCTGAACCTGATTTTGAAAACTCCAAAAAACTTGACACATTTCTCCTAAGGCGCCAGTGGAATTAGTGAATGATTCAGCAGATGTGTTTTATGATTCCTGGAAAAGTAAGCTCATATTTTCATAAGCACTGGAAAATGTAAAATAAGTCAAACCAAACGCTTTGCCCATCTGTCCTAATATACTATTTTCAATGACTGCTCCAGTTTTTCTTTGTTATTGATGGGCTGATTTTATTTATGCCTTGCCTCTCTCTAGAAAGCCAACCTATATAAGCTACATTTAATAAAGCAAAGGCTGGAAAAGCTAAGCCTTGGGCAATGTGCATGTCATACTGTACTGGCTAGTTCTTGCTAGTTTTTATTTTTTTTATTTTTGACTGCAAAATTAAAATATATTTGATTTTTTAAAAATTCCAAATATAATGCAAATTTATGACTTAAATCAGGGGCCAGATAGTATATGTTTTCAGCTTTGCAGGCCAGAAGGTCTCTGTTGCAGCTATTCAACTCTGCCTTGGTGGTATGAAAGCTACCGTAGACAATAAGTAAATGAATGAGCAGGCTGTATTCCAATGAAACTTTATTTACAAAAACAGGCAGCGGGCTGGATTTGGCCTGAGGGCTGTCACTGGCCAGCCTGTTACTTAGCTGGATATGGAAGTAACCCATATCCCCTACACATTCACACACACACACACTCTCATATCCATGACTTACCTGTGGTTTGATGCATAGGCTTCATAATGTTTTTCCTTTTCAGGTATTTATTAATGCAGCAGAATAATCTCAGAGAGAAATTAACTCCATCTAATTTCATCTGTAATTTTCATTGATAAAAGAACAAAAGGTGGTTTTCTGCATCTGATCCCTCCAACCCACCATTGCTACCTCTCCAAATGCATACAAGATCAACTGTCTCATTTACTATTTTTAAAATTTTCAATTTTTATTGTTTTAGTTGTTTTCAAAGATTTTAAAGCTACCAAAATACAATGAATACTTATAACATTCACCTGAATTCACCAATTGTTAATGTTTTGCCACATATGCTTTATCTCTCTCACATACATTTATTTTGTTGAATATTTGAAAGTAAGTTTCAGACATTATAACACTTGACCCTTTCATGCTTCATCATATAACTCCTTAGAATAAGGACATTCTTTTACATAAATCCAGAACCATAGTCACACTCTGAAAATGAAGAGTTGTAGAGTAATATTATCTAAAATAACATTGGCCCAAAATGTCTTTCAGCTGATCACCACAAACCCCTCCATCCCCAGCCCCTAATAAAACACAACTAAGGATCACACTTGGCATTTACTGCTCATGTAGCTTTAGTCTGTTTTAATCTAGAATGGCTCTCTTGCCTTTTTGCTTCATTGTTTCCCATGACATTGACATTTTTTGAAGAATCCAGATTAATCGATGTGTAGAATGCCCTCAAATCTGGATGAGCCTAATTGGTTTTACTTCATTATTAGATTCAGTTAAACATTTTGGGAAAGAATACTACACAGGAGTTGCCTTGGACTTAGCATTGCTTCACATGAGGAGGCACGTGATATCAGCTTCTCTCGTAATTGTTGATTACTTGGTTAAGCTCTTCTTTGCACCCAGGAAGTATTCTGTGGTGTGATTACTTTGAAGTTATGTGAATATGCTGTCTTTCAACAATGTCCCAACATTGGTGTTTGAACAAAAGGAGGATTTTATAACTTTTTTTCATTCCTTACACATTTATTAGTAGGCATTCTTTAAATAAGAGCTTCACTTTCCATCTCCCCACATTTTGTGGTGTTTTATTATATCTCGTGGACTCTTTTTCAGTCAGTGTGCTATAAATTATTACCATCATTATGCTTTTATGCTCAAATGATAAACTGTTGGTCCGGTGGGAGCTCATCAAATTGGCTTTTGTATCTATTGGGCATGTCTCCATCATTCTTTGAGCACCTCCTTGCCTTTTGGTAGAAAAGGGAATTCCAGGCTTACTTTGTACGATCCCTGCTTATACTTGAAGGAACTATTGCTCCATAGGGCCTTGTTTTCTTTTAGAGAGGAATGGTATTTAAAAATCAAGATCATGGCACTGTGTGCTCATTGTTTGGGGGATGTTATTGCTTTTAGGTCCTTCAGTGAACAGTTGGGATATCTATCTTTAAAAACATCATGTGTTCATATGGGTGATTTAAATTTATCACTGCAGAGTTCTTCTTCATCTTCTCCCCACTCTATATTTATATCTTTCATACCATAGTGAAAAAGTTGATTCCCAAATATATCATTCTATTTATTCATTTATTCTATCCCATATGAAATAATTTTAGATTGGTACTCCAACATTGCTAACAACAGCAAACCCACTGTGGTGATTTGAAGCTATATGTACCCCGGAAAAGCATGTTCTTAAATCTAATCTACTCCTTGGGCGTGAACCCATTGTAAACAAGACCTTTGGATGGGGTTTCTTCAGTTAAACTGTATCCAGCCCAATCAGGATGTGTTTTAATTCTATTACTGGAGTCCTTTATAAGTGGAATGAAATTCAAACACACAGAGAGAAAGCCACAGAAGCAAGAAGCTGAAATTCAACCGAGAGGTCAGGAGAGGCTGCCATGTGCCTCGTCATGTGACAAGCCAAAGGACCAAGGGTCCCTGGCAGCCAGCCCCAAGATGCCTTCAATTGGACTTTCTTTTAGCCTCAACACCATGAGCAAGTAAATCCCCATTGTTTAACCAGACCCATTTCATAGTATTTGCTTGAGCAGTCCAGGAAACTAAAACATCCACTATATGAATGTTAAGATTTTTTTGTAGTTCTTTATTTTCTTAGATTATATTCCACCAAGGATATAAAGTAAAAGTGCTGTATTTACAAGGAACTTGATTCATTTTTTCTGTGTGGTTATGCTGTCAATTTGATTAAAAATTAGGTTCATTTGTTTCTGTTTGTATTCAATTTTAGAGTTAGTTTTTTTTCTTCATTTCTTTTGTATTTAATTTTTTAATTTAAGAATATTCACAGGGTTCAAAAGTTATAACTATATTTTTAAAATATATTCATTCCTATTTCTATCCATTTCATCTCATTCTTATCTACTCCTGGAGGTAATATAATTATCAGAGATGTTTAGCTGAAACTATCTAGTTTTAATATTTTGTAAAATGAGCAACATACACCCACTCCAATTATATATTCCCATTTCTTCATATCTATTTCTCAAAAAGTAGTACTCAGGAACTTTCTTTATTCACTTAACAGTATATCTGTAAATCACTCTCAGTCCAGTGAACAGTTCATAGAACTAATCCTCATTCTTTTATACAGCTGCATATTACTCCATTGGGTGGACTTTCCATAATTTATTTAGCCAGTCTTCTATGCATAGGCATTTAGGTTTTTCCTAAATTCTATTATAAATGTTTCTGCAATGTATAATCATGCATGTGCATCTATGTGTGTGAGCTGTTTTTTATTTATGGAGTGGTATTCTTATCTTGAAGGGTGAGATTTCTTTTTTTTATTTTTTTCACCTTTCCTAGAAGAGAAGGAAGCTATATATTCTAGGGAGGGAAAAGGTCAATATTATTATGCAGTGATAGGATGATAGGATGAGAAGTGTTGGATTTTATGACACCGAGGAAGAGAGAAAGCACTAGCTTTGGCAGTTGGTGGACTCTTCTCCCCAATTCCCACACAGTGCCCTGAGAGGCAGAAATGATACTGGAGAGACTCATGGAGGCATGGAAAGGAACTGTGAAGTTCCTGGTCTTGGGAACCTCACAAAAGTTCCAGGTGCCTGAGTTGGTCTTTGAAAGAGTGGCTTCTATTAGCAATAGAACCATATACTTTCCAAAATGCCATTTAGGCTTGGCATATTTCATCTCATAGTGATAGAAGCAAGGACAGAAATTGTGTCTGAATTTCATGAATTTTAAGCCCCCAGAACTCTTGTAGAACCTTAGGAAAGAGGAGGAAAACCTAAAATATTACTGAGATTGCACTTTCTACCAGCCAGAAGAGATAGAAAAATAAAGACATGGGATGTTTCTTTGTCCCCACTGTTGTGAACTACATTCAACCTTGTTTTGTGAAAATGATATACAGATGATCCTCATTATTCACAGATTCCATATTTGTAAATTTGACTACTCAGTAAAATTTATCTATAACCCCAAAATCAATATTCACAGTGCCTTCGTGGTCATTTGTAGACATGATAGAGTGGTGAAACCTTCAAGTCACTCCATGCACAGGTTCCCAGCTGAAGTTAAACAAGGTGTCACTCTCCCTTTTTGTTTCACCTCTTGTACTGTGAACAAGTGTCTTTTTCATGGTATATTACATGCCAGGTCTTTTGCATTTTTATGCTTTTTGTTGGCAATTTTGCTGTTAAAGTGGCCCCCAAGTGTAATGCTGAAGTGCTGTCTAGTGTTCCTAAGCTAAAAAAGGCTGTGATGTGCCATTCAGAGAAAATACCTGCTTTAGATAAGCTTTGTGCAGGCGTGAGTTCTAGTGTTGTTGGCCATGAGTTCAAAGTTAATGAATCAACACCTTTGTAAATGAGCCCCAATTACTTGCCCTCCAATGAAATTTATGATTAAACTTGCTTAAATTTGTGTTCAGAGTCTTCATCTAAATGTTGCTTTAAAATGTTCTGAAGGTAATGGTAATGTTTCTAGATGGGATTAAATGGGGGCAGTATCTAAAAGGCCATGAAACAAAAGACTTCTTAAGGCTCACAGGATGCGAAATTAAGGAAGAAGCAAAAGATATAAGGTGTCTCTAAACAGAAACATTCATAAAAAACAAGGTTATGTATTTGTCTGTGGATGAAATTTTGTAACCAGAGGTTCACAGGAACCTACCCCTATATTTCTCTGGGAGCAATGGTTTAGTATTTGCTAATTCAGTATTCACGATGATTTTAAAGAATTTAACTACAGTGAATAAAGGGAATCGACTGTATTATGTATATGTATATGTAATATGTGTATGTATTTACTGAAATGGTACAACATTCTGAATATTTACTGAATTATATAACATTCTCTTCTATGACTTATTGTTCTCACTTAACAGAATATGTTGAACATCTTGCATTTTTTTCAACACCTGCATAGTATTTTGCCATACGGATGTGTGCTATTTTGTTCTTGATCAGGTGCTATGGGGATTAATGAGTATTAAGATATCAAGAGAGTTATTATATAGATGTTTTTAGAAGCATACAGTTTGCAGCCAATTATACTGCTCTAAGAAAGTTTTAGCTCTAAGAAAGTTTGCATTCATGTTTTTAATATGGAAAATAATTGCACAGTGTTCTTCATATTTTTTCAACATTGACAGATGGTAAGTGAACAGCCTGGGAGGAGGAGGAGTGACCCAACTTCCTTTAGCACGATTAGAAAAGATATCAAAGAAGAGACAGACACTCCCAGTGCCAAAGACTTTGTTTTCTTTCTCACTCATATCATTCAAACTGGTCACAAATTGCTTTATTGCATTCTACTGTGTCACTTTATAGTGAAGCAATTCTTTTTCACCTCCACGTTGAACAAGTGATTTCCTCAGATCACCTGAGGTTGAGGGCATTCGGTAATGAAAATTGTTCACAATAACAGTAGATGCAAACACAGACGATATCAATTTACTATTAAATATGAAAAAACAAAAGTAAACTTTCCAATGAGCATTATCCTTAGGGCTGCAGAAAATACACCGCAAGAAGTTAGGGAAATGTGTTATGTGATTTCCCCCTCAAAATGTACACTAGAATTGTAATGCATTATGCAATGCTTGGCCCAAGTTGTCAGTTAATCAAACAATAATATTGAGAACATACTGTATTGCCAGCCAGAATTATTTTGCCCATTTTCCTTCCCTTCATTTTTAGCACATTTGTAGAGCCAATTAACCTTACAGCTTCTAAATTAAAATGGTAAGATACCCAATTTGCATATATTCTTTTAAAAAGGGTTTTTCTAAAGCATAGAGTTGAATTGGGCTTAAATGGCTTATCTCTCATGGGGAGGGGGAAAGATGGAGGATTATGAAGCCCATATGCTTAACTTTCATATCTTAGATATAAAAGAGAAAAGGAAAGAACAGGCAATAGCAACAACTGAAAAGTGCTATGTAATACAGTACAAAAGTTAAAGTCAGAACAGGTGAGTTTTGATTCTAGTTTTGCCACTAATTAACTTTGTGACTGTGGGCAAGTCACTTTCAGTATGGTTATATGATAAAAATGGGGGAGAGTGTTGGACTAGATGATTGTCAAGTTCCCAGTGATTGTTGTTTCTCCTGTAAACACAGTAACGTGTTTCTATTAAAGCAATGTAATTTAGCACTACAAAAATTTCTACAGTGCTACGTGGGTGTTCTTTATTTTGTTGATGGCATTTCTTTTTTTTTTTTTTTCATAAATACTTATTGCATAAATAAAGTATATTTATTTCCATAGTATAGGTGATAAAACTAGTAATATTCATATATTTCAATTTTTTCTCGAAATTAGAAGTTCAGTATAACACAAATATGTAACTACAATCCAGAATTCTCTTAATATTGATCATTGTATCCACAAAGATTTATTTAGTAACATGTATTGGCACTTACCATGCTAAGAAGTTTGAAAGCAAGGACTCTGGAGCCAGAAATACCTGAATTTAATGCTGACTCTGACATTTCTTAACTGTGACCTTGGACAACTTATATAACCTTTGTGTGGCAAAGAGTTTATGGAGAAAGCCTCGCCTCTTTGAGCATTACACATGTCTACTTAAACACTTAACGGTGATTCTGTTTCTGGCACAAGTGTGCTGTAAAATACTGCTTGTGAATCTAGATTATTGTAAAAAATTATTAAGCAGAAAGTTATTTTTAACAATCAGATTATTATTTAAAAACTTACCATTATAAGTTTACTAAGATAATGACAAAAACAGTCATTAGCTAATAGTTTAGCATAAAATTGTGGATTAAGATGGTGCCTAGAGGGGGAAAATATCTAAAATACTAAGTAAGAACACATACTAGAGGCAGGGTCCCTTGAGCTCTGGGTGAGGGATATGGGGGCCCCTCACATGAGATGAGGGACAGATAGCCTGCTCAACCCAGGGTCCCACTCTTAGCAATAAGAGTGCAGGATTGTAACACATTCATTTTAGTTAATAGAAACCTTGATCAGTCCCCTAAAAAGATGGTACAGTCACAGTTATCTACTCCTGGGAATGCTGTGGAAGCATTCTAACTTCTCCATCCTTTTGCCCAGGAATCCTGGAGAGATGCCAGATTGTTCTCATTGGATGTGTAATCTATTGGGGGGGTGGAAGCAAGGGGAGGAAGGGAGGTCACTGCCTTTAGAGTCAAGAATCAAAAGAAACAGTCAGATGCCTTTTCCCTCCTTATCTCCATTTCTCATTTCTTTTTTTTCTGGGTAAGCAGAAATGGTACAAATAATAATCTTTTGAAACAAAATCTGTGATTATTAATTTTAGTTCCTGAGTAGTTTTGATGTAAAATAAAATAATTAAAAATCTCCCTGGGTATTGAAAATCCAAATCCAACAAGTTATTTAATCATATTCAAGTGTAAAGGGGAATAATTTTAGAGCTTCATGCATGGAGCTGTTGAGTTAATTAAATGAGACAATATATGAACAACTCAGATGACTTAATTATGTTAAGGCCAGTTTTAGTTTTGTCTCACATTCAAAAGGAAGATAAATAAGAGTCCACAGAAAACCTCTGAGAAATCATGTATATATTCTCTGAAGATCTCTTGGGTGCACTAGGGATGGGGTTAGAGAGCATGCTACACAGGAAAAAAAAAAAATCATCTTTATTCACCTTTCTTCTTCAAATCAAACCCTATAGGGCAGCTTTTCCAATCTTCCCAGTATCTCCTTATAACTCCTTCTAAAAATGGCTCTTTCCCTTCTTCACCTTGGTTCTCCTTTCCTTCTTCCCCTCACCTACTCTGGCCCACTCTGCATTATAAAGCAATCTGGTCTTGGTTCCTTCCAGCTGAATTCCTATCTAATATCCAGATATTAAAGCAGCAGAAGTAAATGAGTCTGGGGGTGTGTGGTGCTGGCATGGGAAGAGAGAAAGAGGAAGGACTAGAAAAACACATACTTTCCCCCCAATTGATCCCCTCCAGTGCCATTGCCTTATATAAAAACATTATATAACACATCTATGCTGATGACTACCCAATTTCCATATCCAGTCAGCATCTACAGGGTCTGATAATCACTATATTAGACTTTTATTTATTTATTCATCCCCCCTGCCCCTTGCTGCTTGTGCTCGCTGTGTTTGTTTGCTGTGCGTTTTTCTGTGTCTGCTTGTCTCCCTTTGTTGCGTCATCTTGCTGCACCTGTGTGGGCTGTCAGCTTGCCTCACGGGCCAGCTTGCCTTCAGCAGGAGCCCCCAGGAATCGAACGCAGGTCCTCCCATATGGTAAACGGGAGCCCAACCAATTGAGCCACAGCCGCTTCCCTATATTAGACTTTAATATTCAACTACCAACTTGACATCTCCACTTAGATAACATCTAAGTTACCTTGAATTAACATGCCCAGAATGTTCAATTTCCCTCATCTCATATGTTTTCCTCTCCCAGTCTGCTCTACATCATCAAATTGCACCATCATCCATCCACTTTCTTCACAGGAAGAACTGATTTATCC
Organism: Cabassous unicinctus; assembly: GCA_029593785.1. Lineage (NCBI taxonomy): Eukaryota > Metazoa > Chordata > Mammalia > Cingulata > Chlamyphoridae > Cabassous > Cabassous unicinctus. Next base: position 53,700 of record JAQZBX010002210.1, read on the forward strand.
TTTCTCTCAACCCTTACATTAAGTCTATCAGTAAAGCCTGTTGTTTCTAACACAAAACATATCACAGACTCATCCGTTTCCATCATCCTAGGTTCAGTCATAATCCCTTCTCAAACTGTCAAAAGCAACAAACCACTAACTGGACTCATGATTCTTGATACTTTACAATGAGGTTTTTAAAAATCAATTTTATTGATACATATTAATAAATCATACAATTCATCCAAGGTGTACAATCAATGGTATTTGCTATAATCACATTGTTGTGCATTCATCACTTCAATCATTATTAGCGCATTTTCATTATTTCAATAATAATAATAAAACAGACAAAGAAACAAACAAGAAAATTCCTCACCTCTCAATCTCTCTATGCTCCCCCCACTGCACGTAGCTGCTGTGTCTGGCTATTCTATCTAAAGTGTATAATCAATGGCTTTTAGTATAATCACAACGTTGTACATTCATCCTCTTAAAAATCCTAGAACAATGATTTTTTAAAACAGAAACCAGAGAGATTTTTTATTTAGACACAAATTTCTTCTACCTGAAAGGTCTCCAATGGCTTTCATCATATTTGGAGTAAATCCTAAATTCTTTTAGCCCATAAAGTCTTTTAATACTCTCTTGCTTCCTAACCCCTCCAACTCATCTCCTAACATGCCCCTCCCGCACACGTTCACTACATCTCAGACAGCTTGGCCTTTTCTTTGTCTCATGTGTGCAGCAGGGCCTTTGCACTTGCTGTCCCTCTGTCTAGTCTCTTCTTCCCAGACTCAAGTCACTGGCTCCTTCAGTCATTCAAGTGTCACCTCAACTATCTTATCCCATGTGGTAAGACTCCTTTCCTTACCACATTATCTGAAGTAATTTCTTCTAGTCTGATTACCCTATTTAATTTTCTTAACACTCTTTATAATTCTAAGCAATAATTTGTTTATTTGTGTAGATACTTGTTTGTTTTATGTGTTCTCCCATTTGAGCATAAATGCCAGCAGGACAAGAACATTTTTCGTGTCCAAAGGTATAATTCCACAGCCTAGAACACTGCATGGCAAAATAGATACCAAACAATTAATATTTGAATGGCTGAATAAATGAATGAACAGCATTCCCTCCCCCCACCCCCAAGGGAATTGTTGGGCCCACTAAGGGCACCCAAGCTGACTTTCTTTTAGGATTTCTTTCCGTCCTGTCTCCTGCTAGATTGAGAAAGATAGTTCTGATGGCCTCAAGTCTAGTGTTGCCTCTCTTAACTGCACAGTGTTTATCAAAGTTTCTTCTATTGCATCTTGAAGCTAAGGAATTAGAAAATGTTTTTGGGAGCAAACTCAGCAGTATCAGACTAAGCTCAGCCTTCTCAGTGGTCTACATCTTTAGTGAAGGGAGGGGAATGGGTGTGGACTTAATTCTTTCCCTCATGTGTGCACTTCTTGCTCCAAGTGAAATAAACACATGGGCTTCACCACCCCCAAGTCCTGGCCAGTTCTGAATTTTTTACTGAATTGCATAATCCATCCTGAGGCCTGTAAGGCAACAAGAGAGGAATTCCCATATCTTGTACAGTAATTCCATTTCTGGAACGAACTAGGCAACAGCAAAAGCAAAAGAGACATCACAGTCTCATCAACCCACAACTTGAGCTTGCCCCGAGGAGTCCCAGCTTTGATATATGGTGATCATTCTTACATTACCTGTCGCTCACCTACCCTTCTTTGGCTCCTCCACTTTAAACTTCTTTCTTTGGACATGATTCCTGAGGGTGGTCATATTGTTCCCTTCCTCTTAAATGAGGTTCAGTAATCACATGAATTCAGACGAACGTCTTGGGTTTCAGGTGAAACCTAAGTCTGGTCACTTGGCTATAAGGTGCTCACAATCTGACTTGAGAGTTTCTGGTTCTTTCAACTATGTTCCACTACACCTTGCAGAGAGCCTATAGAAGTTTCTGCAGGCTTAATACATATGTAAAACACCTGTCCTCTTTATGGGATATGCAGCTATGAGCTCCTCATGTGAATCCCAGAAATCCCCCTGCGTTACTATAAACTTTTTGTTGAAGTGTCAGGCAATCCATCTCAGAAACTGATCTCTCTGTGACCTTGAACCCCCAAACAAAAGCTTTATGATGGAACTTGGAGACCCTCACCTAGCCTCCATTACTTCTCAGCTGATAATGTCTACCAACACACAAGAATTTCTGTTGTTTCATCTGACTACAGTTCTGAATACACTTCTCTCATCTGTAGCACAAGATTTCTCATCAGATTCTCTAATTTTGGGTAGCAAGCAGTCTCAGAACATTCTAAAGTCTGCCTGATCGCTTGTCCAGGCTGAGGCAGACACGGTTAGACTGGTACACACCTGTTGCCCAAATTCTTTCACTATATCTCCTCTATTCTCACCCTTTAGTAAACTACTATCATCTCTTCTTGGACTCCTGCATCAGTCTCTTAACTGATTTACCTGCATCCACCATTGCATCCATTAACCTTTTCTACACAAGTCTGGATGATCCTTTCAAGCCTGAAATGTGATCCTGTCACTTCCTTACTTAAACATTTCAAAGATTCCCCATTGTTCAGAGGGAAAAAACCAAAATCCTTAACTTGGTCTTTAAGTGGGGTGACCATATAATTTACCCAGCAAACTGAGATGCATTTGAGAGTGAGAGTATGCTAACCTTAGACACACTAGAGCATATGTAATCCTACTCTAAGTCTTTCTGCTTGTCCTTGCTTCTCTTTCCAGCCTCATGTCTCACCTTTCTCTCTTTTGGTCTCTACTCTCAGCCATACTAGCCTTCTCTCAATTTCTCAAATGTGCTATGCCATCTTAGCTGCAGGAGTACTTTTTCCTCTGCCTGGATTGCAATTGCATCCACCTCAACTCCTTCCCTTTGCCTCGTTAATTACTCCTATTAAGTGAAATCCTACTCTAATGCCACACCTTAACTAATGATCATTTCCTCAGCAAGCATCGTCCCTTCTGCACTCACTGCACCAGCTACCTCTCTGACATAGCACTTATTGCTCTTTATTTATTTATTTTTTAAAATTTTTTTAATTTGTAAAATGATATCTAATACATATGCATATATGTGCATTTGTTTACATAAATGTTATTTGTTATATATATATATATATACATTTTATAAAGGTGCTTATTGCTCTTTAAAGTTCCCATCTATAGATGTGATTATTTCCTCCCCCCTTCCCCCCACTCGACTATGAGAGCAAGAGAAGGCATGGCACTATTGGACCTCTGGCACCTAGAAAGTGCCTGACGCATTGTAGTGCCTGCTTAATCAACAGCTGTAGAGTAAATTAATTAACACTGCCCTTGCCTTGCACTCACATAATTCATACAGGAGACCTACGGCATATTTACAGTATACTCTGATCAGGAAGAGCACCATTTTGGTGGGATTTTTTAGAGAAGTTCTGTTTTCCCCTTTTAAAAATGTTGAATTCAAGGTAAATTTGGACGCTTACCTACATAGCTTATGCAACCATTTAAAGTTCTTCTTTTTTAGAAAGAAAATAGAGGGAAGTGAACATTTTGGTCTGCATAAGATGAGGTGACCAGCATGGGAATGAAAGACTTATGGTTCAATGACAGTATTCCACATTCATGAAATGAATAGTCCATAGAATAGCCAATATTATAATTTCAGACACATTCACAATCAATACTAATCATTACAGTCTAGTCAATTGTTCAGTGATCTGTGTCGATCACGATGACAGCTGAAGTGCATTGATTGGGTATGTCTTACACAGGCGTAATTGCCCTTGGGGAACTATGTTTTTCAGGAAAGCAAGACCAGGCCTATGCCAATTAATAAAATAATTGTCAATTGTCACAAGAGCTCCTAGGTGGTCCCAGATGCTCAGATGATTCATTCAATTCAGGTGCCAAATTTTCTAGATGATTCCCTGATCCCTACCCAAATCTACTTTTAGAAAATGATTAGCTATAAACATTGTAATGGTAAGTCTCCCTCCAGTTACAGAAATGTAAAAAATTTAAATCATCTTTTAATATGTTGAAGGAATATTAGGAGGTTTGGCATGAACTTATTGACCATCTTAAGCAACTTTCAAAACAAAACCTATTGAGGGCAGCAGAAAGGAATTAGTTTCACTGTCTAAGAATGGATAATCTGCATTAGTAATTTCTCAAACATGCTTAGAATAGTATTTCCATTGCTTCTTAAAGTTTTAATTTTCTCTAACATTTTAAAAACTATTTTCTGCCTGAGGAAGAACAGGTAAGTTTAACATGGAATTTAGTATCAAATAGATAACCAATATTGGTTATAGTGCAAGATTTTAAAGAAGAAAATTTCAAGAGAAACTTCAATTGACATAGAATCATTTTTTTAATAGGTTAGTGTCCATGATCCCTAAATAATTCCCCTTTAGGATTGTGCTACATGCAAATTATGTGGAATCAACCTTGGTACAGGATATTTATCAAAGGGGAAAAAAAAGAGTCCAAATGAACTTTCTGCCATTCCCCCACCCCTTTACATCATGTGTATGAGCATACGCACGCACACACACACACGCAGGTGCACACACTGCCATTTCCTATTGCATCAAGCATAATGCCCAGTTCTGAACTCCTAACTCTAAGAAGGCAATTAGATAGAGATCAATAGGAAAGGAAAGAAAGCATGGAAATTCTATTACACCTTGTCATAGCAAACAGAGGCTGCCACAAATGTCTGGAAACAGAGAAAGTTTTGTTAAGGAAATAATTTATCCCTTTTTTCTTGACTTTTAAGATATCCTTTAGAAGACCTATACAGTGTCCCTAGCTTTTAAAATCATGTTTTCTCATATTAAGCATGATAAATAATAAAATAAATATATAATAAATGGCATGAAAATCCTGCAAAATTAGATTATTGATTACAAATAAAAAGTAACAGCAAGATAATATGATTCATCCTATGAAAAGTAGTAAGAATTTTAATTCAATAAAATGAAAGTTCAAAGACCAAATAATAAGAAAATAAAATGAAATGAGGAGGGGATTGGAGAAATAAGGAAATAAATTGAGAACCTATATATACAATTAAAGAGAAAAATAAAGACAGAGAGAAAGAAAGAGACAGAAAGAAAGAGAAAGAAGGGAGGAGAAGGAAGGAAAGAAGGAAGGGAGAAAGGGAGGAAGGGATGGGAGGAAGGAAAAAGATAAAAATATATTCATGACCAAAAATTCAATTTACTGACATTAACATTTAGGATAATGCAGTGAATACAAAAGACAAAGGCAAAGAGATTAAAGCAATTACAGTGGAGATAAAGATGTGGAGAAAAAAAGAGAATTAACATAATGTATAATTGATACCCTCAGAGTAATGAACCCAATACATCGGAAAAAAAAAAGGTTACAAAGTTATAATGAATGATAATTTCCCTGAAATGAAGAAATATATTGAATTTAAAAGGTGAAAACTCCTCTACATCTTAGGGAAGTCTATAAAAAAAGCTCAGAACTACAACCTGGTTAATTAAACGAACTTCAAAAAAAAAAAGGGAAATAATTTTACAGGCATCTACCCATAAAAATTCATCAGTTAAGGTGGGAAGGCAGGATAATTTTGAAATTCTACCAACAGCTAGAATGTTTTAGGAAAAAAGAAAGTATATTCCAAAAATTAGTTAAGATATAGTTAAAGTATAAAGGCAGCAGGCAGATATTCTGTAATACACACAGGCTCAAAAAAAAAAAAAAAACCAAAACAGAAGCAATGAACACGTTTTGGAAAATAAATTTTATAAGGGAAAAACCACCGTGATATAATCAAGCCTCCAAAGAGATGAATTTAAAAGAATTGTTTGGAAATGGAAAACTTGTGAAAAAACTGTAACTTTATGAAAATTAGAGAATAAAATGCAAATTATAAAAGTTGATAAAAATAATACTACAACTGTCCAAAAATCAGAAAGTGAGGAAGGAGAGAGGAGAGAAAGTCTAAGATTGTTAGTTTAAAATGTTTCATAATAACAGGGCAGTTATTAATATCTAAAATGTATTGTGCAAATACAAAGAATAATTCCAACAATTTAATGTTTTTCACAAGCAGTTTAATTTGTGATTCAAAAGTATTTATCTAATTTTCAGCATTACTTTTTGTTGTTGTTGTTGTTCTTTTGTGTTTATTTTTATTTTTTTTGAGGAGGTACCAGGGATTGAACCCCGGACTTCATATGTGGGAGGCAGGTAATCAACAACTGAGCTACATCTGCTCCCTCTGCATTACTTCAAAATTCACTTTAGTTTCATTTTTTTTCTGTTAAATTCAAGTAAATTCATTTAAATACTTTTAAGTTTAAAAGTACTAGGTACAATTTCATCTCACTTTATATAATTATTCCCACACCTCCCCATTATTCCCTCTGTACACATGATCATCCAATGTTAACATTCTTTGTTTCTGGGAGGGTGGCTTTTTAAATGTCTTACTTTTTTTAGTTTATAATTTGTGTTTGAATTCTTCAATAAAAATGGATCATTTTAAAAAACGCAATAAAGTCACTCATCCTAAAACAAAACAAAAAAAAAGTTAAAATATCTTGGTAACATTAATTTGTATGCTTTCATTTTTTGGTTGTCAGAGCAATTTTCTCTGCCTTTCCTATTCCTTCATTTTCTTTACTTCTGCCCAAATGTCTTTGGATAAAGGGTTCTCTTGAACTTCTTCTTTGTCTAATATTAGGTTAATAATTGGTAATTTTCACATTCACACTGTTTGTCATATTTACAGACTTTATCCATTCATAATTCCTATTTCCATTTCTTTTTGTTGCTAAATTGGTACAAAAGCATTGTTTTAACTCATAAAGTAGGAAAAGTGCATACAATTCATATGTACAATTTAAAGAAGAATTAAACCAACACTCAGGTACCTATCACCTAGCTTATGAAATAGCTAGCATTTTTGAAGTACTCTCCACACTCAAAAAATTATTCATCTTCCTCATCTCATTGTATATTTTTCTGACTTTCTCTGTCCTACAGGAAGACATTTTTATAAACATCATCTTGTACAATTTTCTTCATGGTATTTCCACTTATGTAGTGCTGCATGCAGCCCAAATGAAATCATCATATATATTCATTCTTCTGTGACACTATGTTTTTGAAATTCATTCATGTGCATTATTTATGGCTCATGCTTTTCACTAACGTATACTAATTCATTGTAAGACTATTTCTAATTTATTTATCCATTATACTGTGACCATTCACAGTATAATTGTCCATCAATTAAGTTAATTTCAAATTTTTAGTAAAGAATGAATAATACTACTATGAACATTTTTGCACGTGTCTTAATTCACATGTACAAGAACTTCTCTAAGAGTTAATTCTGAGTGAAATTTCTGAATCCTAGGGGATTTAAGTGTTAAAACATGTTAAAAATTTACTGGAAATTGTCAGATTTTCTAATATGGTTCATCCAATTAACCAGCATTTTTGAAGTCCCCTCCACACTCACCAGCTTTAAGAGGTACTATTGATCAGCATTCCTATTGATAAGTGGAACTGACTTCTTAATTTTTCCAGATTTGTGTGAAATGGAATCTCATTGTGATTATAATTTGCATTCTCATGATACCCAATAAAGTTGAGAACCTTTTAAAATATGAACACACTATTTTTCTCTCTTACAAAGAGCCTATTCATAAGTTTTACTTATTTTTCTTTTCAGTGTTTGTATATGTGTATATCTCAGAGTAGTTATTTATATTGTCTACTTACTAATTCATCATAAATTAAAAGCATTAAAAAATATCCTCTATTCATTTGTGGATTCATTTTTCACTTTTTTTAATTTAAAAATTTCCAAAATTGACAAACACTCTATACCCACCAAGCAAAACAACTCCACTCTGTCCATCCACTGGTAACTTTTCATCCACTTTCTGTCTCTACGATATTTCATACAAGTGAAATCATGCAGTATTTGCCCTTATGTGCCTTGCTTATCCCACTGAATCTAATGTTTTCAAGGTTCATTCATGTTGCAACATGTCTCAAAATTTCGTTCCGGGAGTGAATGTGGCTCAAGCAGTTGAGTATCTGCCTCCCACATGGGAGGTCCCAGGTTTAGTTCCCAGGGCCTCCTAAAGAGAAAAAAAAAACAAACAGACAACAAGCAGACAATGAGCAAAAAGCAATGAGCAAACAGATAAGGGAGCCATCTTGGGGTAGGGGGAACAAAAAAAAACAACTTCATTCCTTCTTATAGCTGAATGATATTCCAGAGTGTATGCGCTGCATTTTGTTTATCCACATATCTGTTGATAGACATTTGGGTTGTTTGCATCTTTTAGCTGTTGTGAATAATGCTGCAATGAACATTGGTGTACAAACATCTTTTGGAATCCCTGTTTTTGCTTTCTCTGGGTAGATATGGAGGAGTGGAATTGCTGGGTCATATGGTAATTTTATGTTTTCCTTTTTTATATGGTTAACAGAAATGATTTTTTAAGTGTAGTCTAAATTATGAATATGTTCCTTTATTATTTGCAGTTTTGTGTCTTAAGAACTGCTTCCTGACCCCAAATGTCATAAATATAGTTTTCCATATTTTTTCTAAAAAGTATTCCAATGCAAATATATATCCTTGATCTATCTGAGGTTGATTTTTGGTTATGGCATTAGCGATTCAATTTCATAATTTTATATATCACTTTTGAGTAATCCCTCTGTTCTCACTGATTTGCAATTCCAGCTCTGTATTTAAGATTTTCATATTTAAGTGGATCTATTTCTGAGCTCAATTTTCTCATTAACTGCTGTGTTTATCTAGCTGAACAAGCACCACAAATTCTTAAATACTATGGATTTATAAAATATCTTAATAATTGGTAGTCTAGGGCCTTCATCTGATTCTCCTTCTTCAGTAATGATTTGTCCATTCCTGGCTTTTTAAAAAAAGATCTTTATTATGAATTTTAGAATTGTTTAACAGTTTCCATCCAACATCCTTGACATTTTTATTGCAATTGCTTTGAATCTATATATTAAATTTTTGATTCTTCCTATCAGTTACATGGTATTTATCTTCATTTACTTAAATCTTTAATGTCTTTCAGTGTAATTTTTATAATTTTCTGTATAAAGGCCTTTAATGTCAATTTTGTAGCATTATTTTCCAACAAATATTTTCCAGAAAAGTATGTGTGCTACTATTTTGAATGGTATATTTTTAAAATTGTGCTTTCAAACTGCATTGCAGATGTGTAGAAATGAAATAGACTTTTGTACATTGTACTTAGCCACAGTAATAAAACAGTGTGGTGTTTGTTCAGATAGATTAATATACCAACTAATAAGCAGAACTCATATATTCTAATAACTTTTCTTTAGTCTTCTAATTTTCATGTAGACAATCATTTTGTCTGCAAATAATGATTGTTTTGTATTTTCTGTTCCAAGCCTTATACTTTTTAAAAAAAACTTACAGTCTTAGCTAGAACAATATAGATTACAATATAAATTAGAAATGGTGAGGACAAATATTTCATTTTGTTCCTGATTTTTAAGAGAAAGCTTCTAACAATTCATTAATGAGTATATTTTTAATACAGTAGTTTTGTAGGTACCCTTTAACAAGTTTGTATTGCTATGCTATCATCTGTATAATTTCCTGAGTTAAATATTCTGGTTTACAAATTATTTCTTCAGCTCTCTCCATTCTTCTTTTAAACCCACTCATTAAGTTTTAAATTTCAATTTTTATATATTAAATTTATAAAATTCTATTAGTATCTTTTTTCAAATCTGTGTTGTTTTTTTTGAAAAAATATTATGATTTTATTCTCCAATTTGGGATCTCTCTTTAATGTTTTTAAAGGCTAAACACAGCAAAGAGTTACCTGTCTGCAGATTATCCCTTATAGGTCTCATTTCCTTTAGCAGTTTTATCATTGTTAACTCTAAGCTGATGTTCCTCAGAATTTTATCTGTGGGAATACTTTGATTCTGAATTGAAGTTGTGCTCCCCTGAAGAAGACTATATAGGTAGCGTGAATTTAGATTTAGATCATGAAGTCCAACTTCTGTTTACAAATTCTTAGGGACTATATTTATTTTTCCCTTTACCTAGTGCCAAAATCTAGGTTGGCAAAATTTCTGTTGTCCTTTGTATACAATTAGTTTACTTTTCATTCATCCTTGGACTGAAGGTATAGCTATTTAGGATCCTTGCTTTATCTGCTGCCAAACTCCTCACCTTAGACAGTTTTAAGATTTCTCCTGGTTTGCACCAAACACTGAAAACATCCTAGATATTCATCAACAGTGGATGAGATGAACCAATTGTGGTATATTCTTTCAATGGAATCCCGTAACCAAATAGAATAAATAATTGCTAGTTGCTACAGCATGGACGAATCTTTAAAAAAAAAAAATGAGTAAAAAAAGTCAGATGCAAAATATACACACTATGTGGTTCCTTATATATGAAATTCAAAATCAGGTAAAACTAACCTTTAATTTTAGAAGTCAGATTAAGGACTATGCTTTGGGGGAATTAGTGACTCGAGGGAGGTTAATGGAACACTGGTAATGTTTTATTTTTTGGTTACAAAAGTTACACAGGTGTTACGCAGGTGTGGTTTCCTGGGGGTGTTCACTGAAAAGTCATTGCATTGAACGCCTATGGTTGGTTTGTTCTGTTCGTACGCTATATGTCAATAAAATGTATGCTGAAAACTTGTTTCTCCAAAACGATTTATTGCGTAGCCCATCCTTTCCCCACTAATATGTACTGCCAGCTGGAGAGAGAGAAGGAGATAGAGGAAGAGAGAAAAAGAGCTATAGTTAGAGAGTGCGAGAGGGCGAGAGAGAGAGAGAGAGAGAGAAAGAGAGAGAGAGAGAAAGAGAGAGAGAACGAGAGAGAGAGAAGGAATCACCTGTCATGGCTGCAATTAACAATGGTGGGAGCAGGTGCCTGGAAAGACTTCCTCATGAGAGGAGCCAGGGTCATCCTGAATACTGGCTCCTCACTCTGTATCATGCCAGCAGCCTTAGGAGCACAGATTCACATTTCCTTTTTCTACGGAGAAACTGTGGGCTCACTCAGCAACTCCTGCTTTGCAACACAGGATGACGAGGTGTGCAAGCACTAGAGATAGATGGCTTGGGCTTGAATCCAGAATCTGCTACCTACTAGGTAGTTTGGTTAGATACTAACCGTCTTTAGATTTAGGAATAATAATACTACCTAACTGAAAGGATTGTTGTGAGAATTTAATTTAGATAACGTGCATAAATCACTTGCCCCGTGCCTGGCACATGGTAATCACTTGCCCCGTGCCTGGCACATGGTAATGAGGTTATGACTTCTTCATACTCTTCTTATTGTTAACCTTTGACTGCCCGTGATTTCTTCTTACAACTGCTTTCTTCTAGTAGCCCTGGAGCATCGTCAATTTAGTTTCTCATCTATCCACTTTTCTTGTTCTTACCCTCCTTTCTACTAGCCACAGATCAAAGTAGCTGGTGGCAGAGAGCCCGGATACTTTAATGGCCTCCAAGAGTGCTCTTGAAAGCTATTGCACAAATTGAAAAGTGGCAATAGCTTCATCCAAGATGAGAGAGAAAGGCCTGTGTTCTCACATATTAGAGTTAAAAGCTTAAAACCTCTACAGCACCTAGAGCAGCATTCTGTATTTAGACTTGGTGTTTAATAAACATTTTTTGACAAGGCTGGTGAGAGGAGTTCATCCACTAGGCATGCTGGGCTAGGATACAGTGTAGTTACAGGTAACCCCCCAATCCTCTCCCACATGCCTGCAGAGGTGGCTCTGAGAGGTTAGTTGTGGTGGCAGGTGTTATTTGTCACCCATCTTATTTTATCTTTAGTCCTCACTTGGTTGACTTCCTTTCTAATGGTATGAAGCTCTAATAATAAATAAAAAGTAGCTTTTTTGTGTGTGTGTGGTGGGCATACTATTTTAAAAGTGACTTTCTCTTTGTCAGATCACAGTATCATCCATTTATTGAATTATTTGCCTAGAATCTCATCTGTAAAATGGGTATAATAATATTTACATTGTAAGGTTATTACAAAGAAAAATGTATGTAAAGTGCATGGCACAAAGTAGGTGCTGAAAAAGTGGTGGCTTCTATTCATATCAGATTGGAGTGCTGACCTAGAGGTGTGAACTGAGCATTGAATGGGAAGAACTCTCTGAACCTACCTCTTCACTTCTCAGAATGTTCTATCTCCTCACTCTTTCAGAGGTCACGAATGGCCTCAAGCTGGAGAGGAAAAGACCCTTATATGGTTTTATGCCAGGCTGTGGACTATTTATGCCACCTTACCCAGGGTACCACTTCCAGGTTGCATACTGTGTAATTAACACTATACTAGTGACACTTCTGTAAGTGGGTTACAGATTGTTGCTGTGGTGTGTGCAAAGCTTATTGGATAATTGACTTTAGGAACGGTGAAGGCATTAGTCTTTTAGTGATCAATAGGGTAATAAATTGTGTTTTGTTTCTCTGCCTAGATTTAATGTTTACCTTTTGAATAAATGCTTGCTTCCTCATTGTTTCTCTGGTTTTTGGGGCTCATAGTATCTTGAAGCCCAGTCACTCTCTCCACAACCCACAAACCCCTAGCTTCTCTGCTAGGCAAATAGCAACACAAGCGGAGAGAGCAGAAGATAAAAGCCAAAAGAAGCAAGGACAGATGATTTGGAGGACAAGTATGGAGCAGAATTTTGTTAGTCAACAGTATTTAATAAATAGCATGTGAACCCCAAATGCAACCAGCTCTCCAAGAGAACAGTATCCTCTCCCACCCATCAAAAAGCACATCCACATCGTTCCCTCCAAATTGCTAAGGCTCCCATGGCATTCTTTTGGAGGAATTGTCCCTTTGTCACATCGTCAATAATTTATGAAATGACAAGTTTCTAACCATCTAGCACTTAAAAGTGAATGCAGATGATGATTTAAATTAATAGTACCACGGCTATTCTCTAATACATTCAGCTCTCTCCCATCCAAGTATGATCCATACTTAAGATTCTGCAAGAGCTAATGTGGAAATGTCTGTTATTAGCAAGGAGGGGAGGAAAGTTTTGTCGATGTTTCTTTTCCTCTTGCCTTCATTTATCAGAGTTTTTACTATTTAGGCCAACAGTTTCCTAACATCCTAAACAATAATGGGTCAGCCACAAAGAATGGGAAGAGAGAATATGCAATGACCTTCATAGTTTCTTCCCTTATTTTTTCTCCCTTCTGACCCATTCTGAAAAAAAAAAAGTAATTCATTATATTCCTTCTCCTAGTTCAGTATGGGTAGCTTGTAGGAACAGAAGAGTTTATCTCTTCTCCCTCCTTCCCCTCTACTATATAAATTCTCTCCAGTATTGGCTATATACCCAGGCAATCAGCTACAGATTCTTTGTAATTGAAGTCACAATTAAGGACACCCAATAGAGCAGTAGTTCTTCTAGAGAAATATGTCTCATGGAGGCACAGGAATTATTTAGCAAATATTTATGCTGCTCCTACTATGTGCCAGGCATTGTGCAAACATCGTGAATCAAGAAAGTGGCAATTCAGAAGGAATGAACAATTTAAAACAGGGAGGAAATCAAACTGCGGAACGATTTTGAATTTCTTCCTTAATGCTATGAAGAGTATGTCCTTTTTATTTTTTTTAAGGATTTATTTATTTATTTATTTGCTTTTATCCATTTTTAAACCTTTCCGCCCCCATTTTTGCTGGTTTTGTGTCCATTCGCTGGGCAACTCTCTGTGTCCATTTCCTGCCCTCTCTTCTCATCCTTCTCCCTCTGTCTTCACTGGGATTTGATCCTGGGAACCGCCTGTGCCCCCTTAGTTCCTGGTCTTTCGGCACGTCTTGTCTTGGCTCTCCTTTGTGTCACTCTCCTGTTACATCATCATCTTGCTGCGTGGCTCGCAGGGCCTGATGGCGCAGGTGCGCCTGGGGCCTCGGGGGCTCACCTGCTCATGGGGCATGGCGGCGCACCCGCACACGGAGCCTGACGGCACACCTGCGCATGGGGCCTGGTGGCCCACATGCCTTCTATATTTTTCCTTTTTAAATTTTACTGGGAGGTCCCGGGGATCGAACCCAGATCCCTCCGCACAGGAGATGGATGCCCAACCATTTGAACCACATCCATCCCCCTGCTATATCTCTTAAGGTTGACCAAAGATACCTAGAGTTACAGTCATTTCCCATACAGGATGGTCATATACTAAATCCTGTTAGTTTATCACTAGCATTCTAAAAGCCAGACCTGGGGAGAAAATCTAGGTCTGGGGACACATGCATGGTTTCTAATATAGCAAATGTTTAGCCCACCCTGATGATCACAAAATCAGGTCAGTGAGAATATTCGCATAGTACGTCCTTTTTAGGAACCCCCTGTACTGTTGGGTGTGTTGATGCATTAGTGTAGATAGAACGTTCAAGTCTTGCACTGGATCGCATTTATATGCCTTGTTATTCCTACATAAATCTGCCCAGCCTAGCTTTTGTTAATTGCTATTTAGAGTGATGGTGATTAAAGCAAATACAGGAGTACAAGCAGGAATGCTTTAAAATAATGGTGTAATCATTACTAATTCATTATATATTTATTGTGGTATTAATTCTAATGAACGCTCTTGGTATTAATGTGGGTGTTATAAGTACTCATATTGAATTTCTCACTGTGAGTCAGTATTAATTATATGAATGGTTATTAGTACCTGTGTAATGGGCCTAGAAGGGATATTATTATAGGTGTTTATAAAAATCAATAATAATGCTTTAATAGTACAAGCTTGTTTTTATTCTTTCATGTCGATTATTGGTGCTGCCTAATTAATGTGTGCTTACTGTACAACAATAGAGTTAAGAAGATTCCAAGCTTGTGACCCTAAATTCTTGTAAGAGAAAGGAAATCCTATTAATGTAGCTCTGAGATGGAGTAATATTCTTGGATTTCTCTTTGAAATCGACCTCCCATGTATTGTTTTCATAGAATGCTCACAATTAATCAGATTATTAAAATAATCAGCATAATTCCCTGATAGAAAATTAAATGTGATTGTGATATAAAGGGCTTGAAAACTATAAATTATTGTTATTTCCCTGTAGTCTACATTGGTAGAATATTTTATCATATTCAAAGACCTTTCACAGCCTTTTTCCTACTCTAATATATTTAGTTGCTTACAGTGAAGGGGTCAGTTTAGAAAACAATTTAGCTGAAAAGATAAAATCTTGCTTCTGGGACTGGATCTTAGCACCAGCCTCTCAGTAACCATATGACTTTAGGCCGTTCTAAGGCTTAGTAGTATCATTTCTAAAATTGGAACACTGAATGTACCCACCTCATAGATCTATGAAGCACCTCATTCAGTAATTGGCACATCATAAGCTCCCCATTTGTGTTAACTTAGACAACCGGGGGTCGTTGAAGGAAGCTGGAGCAGGGTGTGAGGCTCTCTAAAGTTTAATCAGAGATGTTTAGATAATACTTTTTTGGTAACAGGGAAGGGGTGTGATAAAAGAAGTACTAGAAGCAGCTGAGTAGAGAGTAAGAAAGAAGGTGATGAGGCTGGTATGGCAGAGTTCACACGTGGGCGGGAAGGAACTCGCCACGAGAGGCAGACTCCTGTCATGTCTACAGGGGTTTCTTAAACTGGGAGCAGCGGAGCAGGAAGCACACGCTTACGTCGATTGAAGGGTTCAGAAACAAGCTGGAATGCTTGACCACGCCATCTACGTTTTGTGAGGAGGAAATATTATAAATGGGCCCAACTTTCCCAAGGGTATGCCACACTTGAAAATTTACTGCCCAAACTGGGGCTGACTTTTATAAATTCTATACATCTGAATTTACTGACAATTTGATTTAGTTCGTGAGTTAACATGAAATACTGGAGGCGAAAGTAATAATTCTTTCCATTGTACTTCTCAAATTGTGTTTTGCATTAGATAGGATTAAGATAGCTGTCAAAATGTATAAAATATAATTTTTAATGATTTATTAGAGTTTAAAAATTGTAATATATTAGTCTTTAGCCATGTGGATTAAATATATACCAAAAAAAGTAATGTAAAATACTAAAGCTTAGGTTTTACTTGATAAGAAATCCCACATGTGTTAAGTAGAGAGAGGTTTTAATATGATATATGTTTCTTTTTTGCTAAAAAGCAATAAACAGATTTTGAAAATTATTTAAATAGCATACAAAATGCATTTAATCTCATTCCGTTGTAATATAATTGTTTTTGCATTAAAACATAATTAATATTTTAAAAATTAACCTTAATGCATCAAGTATTGTTAAATCACAATGTATGTGTTAAATAGCTCCTCTGTTAATTCATGTTCCCAATAGTGTTAATACATAGTGGCTTAGAGTGTAATTTGGCTGATGGCATAAATTGAATTACTCTTAATATATAAGCATAAAGAATCAAAAGTAAAAGTGGGAGGTTTCAAGTGGAAAGAAAATTGGTAAAAAAATAGGTCAGGTCATCCTCAGCTCAGCACAGTGCTTAATCAGTGGTTGAAAGACTGAGGCAAGCTTAAATTCTGCATTAATCCAGCATATGTATTTTTAAAATACTGGCATCAAATGTGCTTTGTATCCTGCAAAGTGCTAATGTGAAAATAAAAGTTCCAGTCTCTCTCTCTCTTTCCCACCCCTCTGCCCCACAGTCCTGTGGAAAAACTTGCAGGATGAGAGGGCGGGGGAGAACTATTAGGTTCTCACAAATTAAAAAAAAAAATAAAAAATCTAATGTGGTTGGTTTTGAGGACTGAGAAAGTATAAAATATGTGTGGCAGTTTGAAATTATTTTATGAATCCCCAAAAGAGAAAGATTATGCTTGTAAACTAATCTATTCCTTTAGATGTGATACCCTTTGATTGTATTAAATTCAATTCAGGGGTCTTTCATTAGATTACTTGATAAGATTTCTTTAAGGCTTTTGATTGGACTATGTCAGTGAGGTGTGACTCAGGATGAGTCCTCGTCCTTTTGCTGGGTCTGATATAAACGGAATCACTCAGCCAGACTCAGGAAAAGGAAGCCACCATGTTTGATCCTGCCATTTAAGAGAGAGGATTACAGGATTACTTAAGCACTAAACCCCAAGAAGCTGGCCCCAGGGAGCAGCTCAAGAAGACACGGGGGAAAGACTGAAACCTCCGCAGAGATAGGCAGCCATTTTGCTTCACCACTTGGCAACATGCCGGGGTCAGCAGTAGATGGCTTTGGTGAGAGAGTATCTCTGAGGGTGCCTCGGTTTGGACTCTTCATGGCCTTGGAGCTGTAAGCTTTTGTCCCAAATAAATCCCCTTTATAAAAGCCATCTCATTTCTGGTACTTTGCATTGGTACCCCTTTGGCAAACCAAAACAATATGCAGCTCATTTAATATTTAGGATTTAATAACAATTAATATTAAATAAGAAACCAGGACCAGAACATATTATTTTGTAAATAAAACCAGTATTTTAAATATAGGTAAATTACATGTCATGGTTTGTCATTAGAATAATGGTGAAGAATGAATGGTAGAAGAATAAAAGGAAGGAAGAAAAGGCAAAAGAAGGATAGACATATGGAAGATACATTGAGAGAAGAAGTAAGCAGTGTGAAATGAAACATAATTAAAGAGAAGGAAGGAGAGGAAATTTGATATGTAGAGAAAACATCATTCATTAAATCATTTTGGTGGAAGGGGTACTGTGGAGAATTCACAGAGTGGTTTTCTGAAATTAAAAACCTGTTTCAGAATTTGGAAACAAAAATTAGATGTATAATATAGTCTGTATAGTTTTTCAACCATCCTTTATCATACCCTACTGTTTGGAATAGTGCAAGAAATTATTCACTGGGATAATAGATGACAGAACACTCAAACTCATTTTAATATGGGAAAAAAAACTGTTGACATAGTGAAGTTTTCTGAACTAGTATAAGTCACAATTGTGTTTAAGTACATTTCATTATTGATAATATTTGCAAGTTTTAAAATCATATTCCCACAGAAAAGGAAAACGAAAACACAGGGCCTCTCTTCAATTATTAAAATCCATATTGCTGGCATCTTTATATATGTTTCAGGTAAAAATAAGATGCTAAAGTGATTCTGGTTTCACTTTATATCCTGAATTGTGAAAAACTCTCTTGCACTGTCATGAAACCAATACTACATTTTCTCTTTTGATCCCACCATCTCTGCTTTGAAACCAAACATGGCAAAGAGTGAACCTTAATGTCCATGTAATCAAAATAGCTATGGCTCTTTAAAAATAATTGCTTCCCAGGGCTATCTGATTCAGTAATTATCTGCATTGAGTTTTGGATCAGATATTTGCTTCTTGGATATGGGGAGTGTTTGATATTTAAGAAGCATGGCTATTGCTATTGCTAAACCCAGTGGAGTCTGACAGGAGCACACAGGAGAACACACAGTCTCACTGCAGGCACTGTACATGAGTGCGCTATTCAGGCACCTCAACAAGGCAGCAGCAACGACCATGGTCCCTTGTGACGCGTCCTCTGTTTTACCCACCAACTTTCTGGGGTGAGTGACATAGAGTCAATACCAAAAATATGAATAAATTAAAAGTTAAGTAAAACCCTGGGTATTTCCTCAGGTTTCTAGATCACTACGCATTTCTAAATTAAATCGATCACAATAAATACTTTGAGCCACATTTGTGCTTGGTGTCCTCAGATCTGCTTTTTTATTAAGACTTGTCTTCTTACTTTTTACCATTAAGATTTGATTGTGCATGTTTTAGCACATATTTAGCCATTCATCTCTTCTTCCATTCATCCCTCTTGTTTTCTGACACAATTCAAAGTAAATTGCAGATATCGGTATTTGTCCCCTGAAACACATCACCATGAATATCATTAGCTAGCATTCAACATTTGTTCAGTTTTTTTCTTTTCATGCAAAATTTACATAGAATGAAATGCACATATCTTAAGTGTACATTTTCTGGGTTTTGACAAGTGCCTACACCTGGGTAACCCAGACCCTTACCTAGGTATCAAACAGGACTATTATCCCAGAAAATCCCCTCCTGCCCCTTCCCAGTCATTCCCTGCCCCAGCCCTCAGAACCAACCACTGTTCTTTTATTCCATTTTATTTTCATTTTCTTTTTAAGAAAAATCATGAACTAGATCAACAGAATATAGACTATAGATGAGGGCAGGTTTTGGATGGAGTTCTGGCAGAATAGAGTTTCATCCTTCTGCAAAATATTTGCATGTGGTCAGACCATAGCTAATAGTATCAATTTCACCTTTCACTTAGTGATATTGACTTGTGTGAGGTATTTCCCCTCGAAGGTATTGTTTATTAAACACATATAAAAATGTGTTTCAAAACCATGATTTTAAAAATGGTTGCATTATTTTTAATCATAGGAAACACCTTTCTTTTATAATTTGATTTTCTATTAAATCTGTCCAACATATAATACTCCTTCCCTTCATTTTTGCCACCTACTTACTATTTTATTTAGGGCAAATTAACGATGCTATCTGAGGTTTAGTGTTTTCCTCTATAAAATGGATATAATGAAATTATCTTAAATTTTTTTGGTGACTGTTGAATGAGTAATTTATGTATATTGCTTTGGCCAGTGCCTGAAACATGTTCATACTCAGTAAGTGTTTGTGTGGTTACGTTACAAATATACTGTTTATAATACATTATAAACACAAAAGAGATGGCAGGATGTCACTGCTTCTTCCACCACGAAAGAATGGTCCTCCATTGACCAGGTGGAACAGCTACTTACAGTAACACCCGATTTTATAAGAGAGATTTACAGCTTCCAGGTGCTTCCACATTGCTCCTCAGGCAGATCTGACATTTGAATCTCTTCCCTATTGCTGTCAAATGGCCCCACTCTTTATTCCATGAAGCACACCATGGATGTCGGGTCTTTGATGATACCTTCTCTTAAGCATTTCCTTGGACTTGAGAGACTCATCTCCATCCACCTCTGCTTTAAATATACTAGCTTGGGTTGAATGCCTTCATGAAGATCTGGTAATAGTGACCCCCAGAAATTTTATGTCTGTCTTTTTTATTGTTGGCATCTTATGCAACCATCAGGATGAAACAGAAACAGGCTATTTTATCCACTTTGTGAAAAAACCTCCCATACCTCTCAATTTAAAAATCCACAATGGCACAACAAAGATGAAACCTCATAACCATGGAAACTGAAACTTATAGTCAGCAATTTATTGGAATCTGGAAGGAATTTTCTTTAGTTACAGAATTAATTATTTTCTCTTTTGCATTTTTAAGCATGTTTGAGCTGATTTGCTGA